>JALIZH010029610.1:0-36033 GCA_030522465.1 Rhipicephalus appendiculatus | reverse complement strand
TCTCTGTGCTGCGCCCGCTGGCAAGACCTGAGCGACCAACACGTCGTTGTCGTCGTCGGAGATCTATTGCGGGCGACGGCCTATAAGGACGTAGAAAAATAATTGATTTTTAATGCAGCGCACGCGGGCTATATTTGGAGACGAGAAACACCCCCGGGTCTTCTTTCCCTTCAGGGCGCCCGCAGCTCCTTCCTTTTCTCGGCCCCGCCGTCACCGCACCGGGGGGCTTTGTGTAACGGAGAACCGATTCTGAAAATAAAATACGCCCGCATGGCCGCGTCTCAACTTCCTCCCGCCGTGCTTCTGGCGATGATGACCACGCCGGACGGCGCGGTCGTCCGGATATTCCCCCCCCGTATTTTTTTTTTATTTTTCATTTTTTTTTTTCAATTCTTCATCTCGCCATTATACGAGGAAGCGTCTTGAGACGCTCGGAGATATAGGCACGGAAGAGCCTTGAAGACTGCCGAGGGACTTCGTGTCTTAAAAGGACCGAATTTGAATACACAACCCTTCTTCCTCCTTTCTGTATGGAGCGGAGCAGCGGACGATTTTTTCGGTGTCGTGAGCCCCGTAGAAGAACAGGTGTTAGCGCGGTGGTGTTAGGCAGGTGGAGATAACGAGTCACCCGCTCGATCTTCTTGTGGCGGAAGTGAAATTTTCGAACACGTTTTTCACTCACGCGACGTCTCTCCTTTATTTTAGTGCGGTTTTTTGCTAACGATCTTTTTCTTAGGGACGAGGTAGAGAGGACGAAGTAGCCCGCTGTCGTGCGTATAACCACATAAATTTCGAAGTGACGTGCAAGAAGAACATCTTTTAATGAGATCTAACCTGCCCCACTTACGACGTATTGCACATGAAAATGAGGTCTTCAAGCGTAGCACAGTGACGGAACAGTTCCGAAATGACGCCACTGCGTGGCGGCACTATACATATGGAAACAGTAATACAGTTAAAACTCGATCTAATGAAACTCGATTTTTACGAAGTTCCCGATCTAACGAAGAAATTTCCATTCTACGCTAGCTACAGACCGGATTCAATGTCGTCTTCAATCCATAATACATGAAACTAACTTGGACGCCAAACCCTTTAACGAACTTTTTCCTTATATAATGGAGCAAAAAAGCGGTGTTTCTTCACCTATTTTTCACCTATTTTTGCAGATACGGAAATTTTGTCGAAGCATAATTCTAAGATTACTAGAGAAGTGATAGAGGCATTTCATATTAAACGAATGGATGACGCATGCGTCAGTGAGGCATCGTTGAATCTCACGGACAAAGAGTTCACATATTCTACTGAGCACATGTGCGGTCAGGTGATACGCTATGCATCTTGTGCTATTCTTTTTTAACACTTCTGCGCAATGTTGATACGCTTTTTCTCCAGTTTTTTTCCTTTTTTTTTTGTTTTTATTCTTTTCACGTTCGTGTGTTCAAATAAAACTTTCAGTTGCGAGTCAGCGCTCGTCTGTGTCCCTTCTGCCTTCCGTCTTCGTCGTTTTTCGCGCTGTACCCAATATGCTGCCATACCAATTAGCCCAACTTTCAATACTTTTACTTTTTTGTTGTTGTAATTATGATAAGACGGGTTCTTCTTCTAGCGTGCCTTCTAATGGTACAGCTAGCCACCCCTATTTTAAAACAGCTAGCCACCCTATTCACGAACTTAGTTGTATTTTTGACGAGGCTACACGCCGCGCCCATGAAGGAAGCAGCGGACTCAAGAGTCGATACCGCTGTTACGTACACGGCGGTGCTAGGAGTTCATTATCCCTCTAAATACTCCCGCATGAACACTACAGTTCTTTCTTTCGTTATTTCATCGTTCCATTGACAGAGTGCGAGAGGGAGAGAGTACAATTTTATTAAGAGTTTCCCACACTTAAATGAAAGCTATCCAGCGCAAATTCATGCGACAGATGGCCCTGATCGTCCGCTCACAATTTTTTTGCTCGACCTGCTCGCACAATCACTGCTTTCGTTCTCCCCGTCTTCGCATATCAGCAGCCTGCCAACCTTCACGAAAACATCTACCTGACCTGCATCTCCCGAACAGGGCAGGTTCCGTATTCGGACAGCCCCTCACGGACTTTTCGCACGCGCTGGCGTGGGTTAACGGCAAATACAGTGCCACGGTGGCCATTGGGTGTCGCTACGTTACAATTTTAGATTTCGAAGGACCGCGAAATTTCTTTCCCCGATTTCACGAACTTTCCGATTTAATCAAATAATTTGGGCGCCGTCATCACTTCGGTAAATCGAGTTTCAACTGTAGTGAAATAAATGCCAGGCCGTGGTAACTCACATACGAATCCGAATCGGTGTAACCGTCAAGGCTTCTCCGTCCTCCATGAGCGCGCTGCCTTGGTCTGACCCTCGCTTAGTTACGATTACGGTAACCAAGGAGTGTAATTTCGGGGATACACGGGGCCGTAAGAAAGCGCCTATGCGGTAAGGACTCGTCAATGCAGCGCCCCTTCACGGCCGCCACTCAATGTCAATTTCGGAAAATGTCCACGATTGCTTTTGAGACTAATGTCATTCGCTCAAGTCGAACGCAACTCCTTGCCTTTTTCCACGTTGTCGCCTTCGGTGATTTTTTTTTTTCTGGAGGCTGTAATAACAGTGTCTTGCTCGAACACCTGGTATCTCTGGATCAAAAAGTAACCCGTGCGTGAGAGCCACACGTACTCATTATGAGTGCACGACTACTCTTTATTACCACTTAAAAGTGAAGGAAAACCACTAAAGCGAAAGCGCAAGCTTTTCTCAATGACAGTACATGCCATGCACTGTATACTAGGCAATACGGTGTGACTATTTCACAAAGTGCTTCGCGTTAATCACGCTTGGCTGACTTATCTTGTGACTTTCCAATAGCTCAGAAATCCTTGCAGTGGTGTATTGCAGAAATTAGTCGTATTTGGTGATATGTAAGTCAGATAAAGAAAGCTTTGAAACCGTTCGTGCAGAACATCGTAGGCACGACTGCATTGGTTTAAAGCAAAATTGACCACGTACGCACTTGCTGTGGGGTAAGATGGAGGTTTTCTTCTGTCGTATCACAGAAGAAAACCCTCCCATCTTGTATGGCCCCGCTTTCAATATAATTGTCACCCTCATCCCCGCGGCATGACACATTGCGGAAACCGCAACGAGAGATGAGATCGCTGTGTGCAGCTGAAGTATTAACAAGTCTTGTATTTTTTTTTTTTGCTTTTTGTGGACGCCTGAAATGTGCTTTCCTTGCTCTGTTATCTTCCCCCGACCTCCCTTCGCAAAATCACTACTCATAAGACTGTCTCGCTTCCCTTTTCTTTATGGCGGCACCAGTTGTCCAAGGAATATGAGCCTACTGAAGCGTTTCTTTTGACAATCCAATAATTACCTATGTTTCATTGCGGAACGCATGTAATTTCCATATATTTTCCGTATATTCGCCATACATTTCCGTAAGAATCTTACGAAAAGACATAGAGATATTGGATTGGCATACGGAACGTTTCCCGTAGGAAAGGAGCAACCTCAAGCAGGCAGGGCCATTTCTCTGCCCCTGCGACAATTCTCTGCGAGGAGACACTGCAGCCAGGAAGACTTCAAACAACTTACTTTCCATGCAGAACTACACGAATTCAAATGTTCTGTGGAATGCTCAACACCTTAATCATATTTTTTTGGGAGTGCAACTGTTTCGCAATGCTGCGAGCAAATAAACTTCCACCTGAACGACACAGGGGGCGCTGTCGTAGCCGGGAGGTGGGGGGGGGGGGGGGTTCAAGACTTTTTCCGTTATTGTTCAATTTTGCATGTGTTGCAGAAACACGCGCAAGAGCTCCCGCCCTCTCCTCCTCGAAAAAAAATTTTGAATATAATAATTGTTTGGGTTTTTTGTCCCATAACCACGCTATGATTATGAGGGACGCCATTTGGAGGATTTCGGAAGTCTCGACTGCCTGGTGCTCTTTTAAAATGTATCTAAATCAAAGTATAAGGACCTCCAGCATTTCGCCTCCACCGAAATGTGGACGCCGCCGCTGGGATTCGATCCCGTAATTCGATCCCACGAAGGATAAAATTTCTGGCTACGCCCATGCTTAGTGAGGGGCCTGCCGACCAGGGCTAGCACCGAAGTACCAGCGATAAACGGTGGTGCATCGTATTTCTCGCCTCACTGCTGCGCAGCACATAGCGACTAAATGCAGTTTGACAATGCAGTTAACAATATAAATGTTCAAGTGGATAGGTTTCTCTTGCAATTTGAGACGTCTCACTCCTATAGAAACATTACAAGCAATCGTTGGGGAAACACGATGTTGCTATACCCTCTTTATCTATCTTTTTATTTACGTATGCTGTCATCTTGCATAGCGAGATATTGCAGGAGTGAGTACATGCAATATGAAAAGGAGTTTACACAGTGAAAAAAAAAAGAGAAAAAAAGAGAGAACTACACGAGAAAAGTATACACAGTGCATCAGTGAACGAAGTTTGGCAAATGTTTCACAAATTCATCACTGGACAACTCGCGCAGGGGGCCCTCGAGACCATTCCATATGTCGATAGTATGAGGAAAAAAGGAAAACTTAAGAAAATCAATGGATGATTTCAAAGGAACTATGTCAAGGTGATGACTTCTTCTGGTATTAAGGTGGTGACTTCTTCACATTGCTCACGACTGCACATGTATGTCAGCTATTGACGACGTAAGTACCTACTAGGCGTAGGGACGTGCATGAAAAACCAAGAAAGATTGGGATATCAAGAAAATGTAATCTGGATAATGAGATGAACAGTTAAGTTTCCTACACTGCACGGATGAAGGAAACAAAATGAGATAGCATGTGACAAAGGTGAGAGAAAAAAACTGAAGTAGGTGCACGAAATTCTGAGGTAGCACGCATCACCATCAGACCGACAACCGGTATTTAAGGAACCCGGGTATCGGCATATAAAAAGATTTGCATATAAAATAGGAAATGATAGGTAACTGTTTAATGCTCCTTTGACATTCCTTGAGAATAAATTAGGAGGTTTGCCTCTGAGCTCGTTTGAGAGAGAGAGAGAGAGAGATAAACAATATTGCGCTGGCGCGAAAAGGAATCGAAGTCTCCCACAAAAGCTCCCGTGGACAGCTCAGCCGAACGAGAGCGCGGGTATGCTTCCTTCGTTTACGTCGAGTTTCAGCAAACACGTCACGTTGCATCGCGAACCATTCGACGTTGTCGGCCGAAAAATTGCTCGTTGATGCCCGAACACGCGGGCGCGCTTCAGCAGTTGCCGAAGAGCGTGCGCGTGTATATATAAATACTGCACGGCTGTCTTCAAAACGCGCGCCGCCCCAGTTTTGCGAGGCGGTGGCACCTTCCTCCATCCGGGTAATTGCATCCGATCGCCAGGTTTCCATTTCTGGGGGGGGATGTTGCTGCTTCTCTTCTTCTCGGCTTCCGAGCATGCTCCTAATATGTTTGAGAACGAGGAGCTAGAAAAAAAAACAATACAAAGAAAAAAAAAAACAGAATGACCCGTCCGGAGTAGACGCCCCGGTTTGCTCTGCAGCTTTTCTTCCTTATTTCATTGGTCCGATCACTTTCATCACTTCCTGTTTGCTTTCACACGCGTGTGCAAATAAACGTTTGCACCGCCAGCTCTCACCGTCATCTCACGGCGTCCTGTTTTTTATTTAATTATGTTTTGTTCGTTTCTTCGCCCGCTCACTGCATGAAGTTAATCCGGGGACCCCAGTGAACGATATCCCCGTTTTAAGACCAGTGCGTGATCACGTGTATACAGTGAAACAGGCGGTAAATTTAGGAAGAAAGCAGGATTAGGGCAACAATCTTACGAAGAAACGGGGAGCATTGTTCGCCTTACTGTGTAAGGGAACTCACTGTTCTTTATGAAACCGGACACCATGCCATGGAATCGGTATGTACGCACCACCAGATGCAAGTCCGAGAGTTCTGAAAAAAAAAAGAGAAGTTTCGTTGACTGGACAAACGAAAGGATTAGAATAGGTTTATTTTGTTAGTATAGTTTGATCAGAATGTCTGGTTTCTTTTCCTGCTGGGATCCTGATTTTGATTCTTCGCATTCGTTGAGTAAACTCTGCCAATGCCGGACTTTCTTAACGCTGTCGCCTCTAATTTGCCACTGTTTATTCTCACCGTTCCTGAGTAGATATGCACTGTGCATCACCTGTGGCGCCATACCCGCATACCACGACCTTGTGGTATACGGGCACGTGCCCCACGGGACTGGAGGAAACGATTTGATAATGTACGCAACAGGATTTTCACGTTACTATGTCATGTCCAGAAAGTCATGTTCACCATCCCATCATGCTCTAATATGCCAATTTTGGTGTATACCAAGTTAACGAGATAGATAGATAGATAGATAGATAGATAGATAGATAGATAGATAGATAGATAGATAGATAGATAGATAGATAGATAGATAGATAGATAGATAGATAGATAGATAGATAGATACGGATTAATTCGGATGAGTTTAATACGGCTTGGCTAAACTGCTTACTTAGCTAGGCAAACTAGACTTATTCTGTATTAGCTCAATCTGGATTAGCATGAATGGGTTCGCTTAGTAATTAGGCTTAATTAATTAGTCTTAAGGACAAATATTGCTTGGCTTAAGTAAGATTGACCACGCATGACAAGCGAACTCAAAAGCAGCCAACTTACGCGCGACGTCCATTCGAGAGGCGGCCACGTTAGAATAACGCATACAGAGAAAGAGAGACAGACTCTTTATTAGCAAAACAGAGATTTTTGCCCGCGTCTATATACAGCTGGCATGCAACTCTGTATAGGAATAGGGAATGGGGTTGAAAGATTCCAGAAGAGAGGGAAGCAAACAATGATAAGAAAGACTATAAACAAATATGCACGACGTCATTGTCAAGCTAGCTCGGCAACATACTTGAAATTTCCACTGACTTGAACGGATTTAATGCCATATCACTCGCAAATCATCCGCAAGTCCGAGAACAATTTATGGCTACCGCAAAGCTGTTTCGAGACCGGCGGAAGTGAAGTACGAGTCAAGCAACATCTCTGCACTCGTGGGTAAGCTTAACTAGGGAATGCTCAACTTAGCTTGATTAGGCTTAACTTAATCAGTCTTAGCTTAATTATAATCGATCACGCTTACCTTATTGCGTTACACGCGCTTGGCGTCGCAGCTGTGCCAGGTGTTAGGCGACGCGAGATGCCATATGAGGCACAGGCCGTTCCTGATGATTATTTCTGTTCGCACGAAACAGAAAAATGCCAAGCTTAACTGCACCGCTTTAAATATCCAGAATTTGAGAAAATCTTCATTTTGGTCCGCGCTAAAACGCAATTTACTTCATGCGGTGCCCCAATGTCAGCTTTATACATCAATCGATAGCAAATAAATAGTTATTATGTGGCAAGTTTTATCATCACATCTCTTCTAAGAAAGAAAGTATAATTTTAAAATTTCCCCATTGACGGCGACAAAACGCGTCAGTGAGGAAGCTGCGGTATGAAATAATCAGATGATAGTCCTTTTTTGCGCTGTGATACGATGTTCACGGCAATGGGTGCATAAGGAAGCGATGGTTCTTCGGTTATGTCCGCATTTTGGTCAATCGTGGATCGCTGTTTAGACGCTAATGTATGACTACTCAAAGTACCGTGGTACTGCACTATTGGAGGACGGTAAGCTGTCCGTACTTACAGCGCATTTCACAATGGATCTTCTTCACGCTCGCCTTCTGCGCGTGCCACCCCGAAACATTTTATTGCGATAGCAATTATATGGACACTCTCGGCTGATTTTTTGCCGTCGCCGTCGCCGTCTGTCGACGCCGTCATGTCCCGGATATGTATATGTATATGTATATATAATAAAGGCATAAAGAAAAATAAATCACTAGAAAAAAATTCCACACCACCTGACCGGAGAATCGAACCAGCGACCCCTCGCTCCGCAGCCTGCAGCGCTAGCCACCACAGCCACACGCCAGGCTTGTGCCAGCGATATAACGGCGAGCTATTCATATGCACCATTTGCCGCTCGCGGTACGCAGATCTCTGAACAGCTTGAGCGTGTTTTCTATCACGCAACGCTTTTACAGTTTCTTTCGAATTGAAAACTGTCCTTGAGATGCGCACGCAAAAGAGGCTCCCTTCTGTAAAAGGATGTAGAAGAAAAAAAAAGAAAAAATTGAAGGACACTTTGTACATTCCAAAGTGTGTTCGGCGAAAGCGTGTGGCCATTCCACTGATTATGACATGTCTTTTTTCTTTTACACTCTCAGTGGGATAACACACAAACCGAATGTGTGCGTGTTTTCTTTTTTATTTTTTTTACCGCGAATCGCAGCGAGACACGAGACTCATCTTCCTCCGTTGGCATGCGTTAGTATTTTCTCGCGCTTTGCGCATCGTGCAAACGCCATCCGCGTTCCAGCTCTTAAATTGACGGACCCTTTGTAAATTCGAAAGTGTATTCCGTGAACGCCTCGGTTCATTGAGACGGCGTCGGTCAGAATGATTGCAAACTCTGGGCACAGCGACGCCACGCAAGCAAAGCGCGAGCGCTATAGAGTCCGACGCGACCGGCGTTCGTTTGCGCATCCCGGCGGCCACCTGGCTCCGTGCCAGAGCTCGGATGGACGGACGGACGGACGGACGGACGGACGGACGGACATGGACGGATGGACAGACGGACGGACGTCGGACGGACACCGGACGGACGTGAGCATGAGACATTAAAGGCTTTCGCCTTAAAGATTACACCATCTCCCGCTAAAGGGAACCATGTCTAGATGTGAAGCAGCGGGCGCTAACGCTTAAGCCCCAACCACTGGCACGCGTATGCTCGCGTACGCTCGCGCCTACGCGTCAAAAGCGTCGTGTCGCGCCTGGTGGAGGAGGAGGGCGCGCAACCACTGGTACGCGTCGACGCACACGCGCTCACGCGTCGACGGCTGACGCGCAGTGTTGCTTGATCTTTTGGTTTAAAACTGTCCAAGTACAGCACAGAAGGGCGCATTGTCAATCGAAGTGAGTTGGCACGTTTTAGAAGATATAAAGAGCGCGTTAAAATATTGATTGGGCTTCACTCACCACTGTTTTGACTTTTAAGACGTAACTGCCATCGCAATGACCAAAGTAACAACCGCGGTATGCACAAGTAATCGACATCGGCGCGTGCGCTGCTCCCGTACTCTACTCGCTCTACTCCCGTGAACGAAAGTTCGCGTAGATCTCGGCATCACGGGGCACAGCCAACGACTCTTGCGAAATCGACAATGCTTGTACGATTGCATTATTGACGCCTGTTCACGGCCTTGTTATTAGTGCTCAACAGGAATATAATCATCCTGTTCATGAAAATGGTTCTGCCCTTGTTGCTGCTAAAAAGAAGCGAACGGGAGCGGCGTCGCCCGCACCATCGATGGGCTTGACGTTGTCTCTTGGCGCGTACTTTAGTTAAGAAAAAAAAAAAAAGTAATGAAAGGAAAATGGACGTTTGCTGCGTAGTCTAAACGAGGTGCCCTAAAACTTCGGTGCATAGCAACTAATGCGCTTTACATTACCAAAAAAGACGGCTTTTCCACGTACCACGGGCGTCACCATGACTAATATTCGAGCTACCTAATGTCCGTTACAGTTTATTACATGGGGACAACATTGAAGAGTTTGAACACTGGAGCAGCCATAGATACTAACTCAATTTTTTTCAATAGCATGGAAATGAGAAACAAGCATTTCTGGAAACTCCCATTTACTTAAGTCCCTCTAACAACAAAATACAGGTAAACTGTAACACTGCCAATAGTGCTCGACTTTCTTGTTTTCACATAAATGAACATGCACTGTTCACCACAAAATACGCATCGAGTAAATATTTAAACATTCTATTCTCACGCCGTATATACTTCCAGGCAGTGCACGAAACATACTCAGATACCTGCTTGTTGTTTTCTTGCACAGCTTGATGTTTTAAGAAAGACAATCACGTCTGTAAAACAAAGCAAAAATAATTGACCTATAACATGTTATACAGCATTTGGTTCATGTAGTGGGAGAGTGCAAGAATTTTTTTTTTCTCTGAAATAAGATGAGGGCTGTGATGGTGTCGATACATTGCATAATTCTTGCTCGAAATGGCTCAGAAAGTGAATTTGTGAGCAGCGCTTTTGGAGAAAATATCATAGGGCCTATCCTGTTCCAGAAGCTTGTAACAACGAAAAGAACTTTTTAAAGGCTCTAATAAGCACAAAAATGAAGTAGCATTCAGGTTTACAAATCACCAGGCTATTATCATGAATATGCTGGTGCATCCAGTGCACATTTGCACTTCATATTTTACAGCATTCATTGAAGTAATAAATCACACCTGAAACTTCATGACGTGACAGATATCGGCCATAAGGTTGAACCTCAGCACTGTATAGAAGGCTTTTGCACGTTGTCTGTAGTCGAAATATCCTCTATCGCAACAAACCACACCTGAAACTTCATGACCTGACAGATATGCGTCATAAGATTGCAGCTGTGCACTGTGTAGAAGGCTTTCACACGTTCTTAGTAGCCTAAATATCTCCTAACGCGACAAACACACCCGACTCTTCATGATACAAGATATATAGGTCATAAGATGGCAACCAACCTCTGTGTAGAAGGCTTTCACACATTCTTGGTAGCCTAAATATCTCTTAACGCGACAAACCACGCCTGACTCTTTGTGATGCAACATATATCGGGCGCAAGATTGGACGAACCTCTGTGTAGACGGCTTTCATACGGTCTAGGTAGTCTAAATATCTCCTAACGCGACAAACCACACCTGACTCTTCGTGATACAAGATATATAGGTTATAAGATTGGAACCAACCTCTGTGTAGAAGGCTTTCACACATTCTTGGTAGCCTAAATATCTCTTAACGCAACAAACCACGCTTGACTCTTCGTGATGCTACATATATAGGTCATAAGATTGGAACCAACCTCTGTGGAGAAGGCTTTTGCACGAGCTTGGTAATCTAAATATCCTCTAACTCACTTACAAACTTCTTAGCTAATTAGCTGTCCAGCTGTAAACAAAATGTGTGTTATATTTAAGTAAACTGTAAAACAATCGAGAAACACCATTGTTCGCATTCTCCCTATTTTATGAGTATCAGAATAGACTAGGGAGAATATGTGTCAGAATTGGCAACCTGCAAAAAAAAAAAGGTATGTGCAACTGGGCATCATACCCAGGAATTCGGGACATCGCTTTTAGTTCACCGTTTTTCACACCACGTGGCGTACAGACCTTCAACTTTCAAAACTGGCGCCGTGACGCAGGCCGCGGGGCAGACAAAACGACAATACATACATAAAAAAAATATCGACTATCGCCACCGAGAGCGAACCGTGATCGCTGACTGATAAGAGCTAGGCGTACGGCAGGCGGTCGGCTGGATGCTCGAAAGTGAATCAGCAGTTCTTTTTCAACGAATGCGTGTACACAACTCACTTGGCTGTGCTTGGAAAGCACTGAATATCGAAAGGGTGTGCGGCCCTTCCTCTCGTCCTTTTCAATATATTTCGTCCGATTTTGCGGTCGTCGGCCCCCGCCGGTATCTTGGAGAAAGTAAGGACGTCCTTTCGTCGCTGCCGTTTTCTTCATCTAAAAACGCTAATTTCAAGGAAATACCAATGGCGATGGTTTGACATTATGCAGAAACAAACATGACGTCCATGATATTTGTTGGCGTCACTTTACAAATTAATTATTTTGCGCTATAGCGTGAATGCAACAGGCCGTGCGGTATTCACTGCCAGTGACAACATTTTTTTAGAGCTCGAGGAGGAGCAGAAATAAAGGCCGAAATTCATGACAAGCGCGAGATTGCTCAATTACCTTCTGGAATTAGGAATTTTGAATAAGACGCTTTAATTTAAACAACGCTTTTTACGTTTCTAGCGCACATAATAAAATAAGACCGAAATAATATTTTCATTATTTACATGGTATACAGCTCGTCTTCTCCTCTTGGCTAACTGTTCGTGAAAGCGTAATAAAACCAAGTATATTCATATATACGACCATCCGCCGCGGTGTTGTGGCGGTTACAGTGCTCGGGTTCCGACCTGAAAGTTGCGTGTTCGATCCCAGAGGCGGCGGTCGCATTTCGATGCAGGCGAAATGCTATATGTGCGATGACAGTGCACGCTAAAGAACACCAGATGATCGTAATTTCCGGAGTCCTCCACAATGGCGTCCCTCAAAATCATATCGTGGTTTTGTGATGTAAAACCCCCCGATAATATTTGGATGTACGCGACCGTAAAACCCGCCTGTTTGTTACACTGTCTATGCGGTCTGCACAACGGCAGCAGGTCTTGGTTTGAGACCCGGCTATTTCGGCCAGTTTCATTTAGAACCAGGAACGCGTACAAGTGAGATTGAAGTTAGCGCTCGTCTGGCTTCTTTGCTGCTACTTGCGTCATTGTTTCTTTGCGCGTGCTTAGATTTTTACATAGTAATGTTTCTTAAAAGGTCCCTCGCTAGGACCCAATTATTACTTTTATGACGCGCTTATCGGTGAGTCTTTAAAGCAGGGGTCTCAAACTCACTTCCATCAGCGGGCCGCATTCACGCAATTTAGCCCCGCAAGGGCCGGGGCAGAGAAGATGGTACAGCGGTGGCAAGTTGTCAGCAAGCGTTGCCATTTGAAAAAAAAAAAAAAGAAAGAAAGAAAACGTTTCAATATCTCATATACAGGTCGTTTCTCAACATGTGTATACCTATCTCCAAAATGACTAAAATCTGTATATACCCCATAAAATGTACGGGGGGATGACCGTCTCTGTAGATCAGTTGGTAGAGCATCGGACGCGTTATCGAAGGTCGCAGGTTCGGTCCCTGCCAGCGGCAAGGTATCTTTCCGTCCTCTTTTCTTTCTTCATATTTACATTAAAATGTAAAATTACTACTATTAGCATCTTCTGTACTTTCCATGGCATCAATGTCTGTAAGTTCTGATTAATATTGTGTCTAACAAAGCAAATCGAGCCCTTAAATTTCCACTTCTTTCCTGAGTTTCGGTATGGTAATTTTAAGTTGTTAGGATGAAGACAAATTGCAGAAATTAGGGTCTCATTAGCTCTTCTTACAATATCCCTCTTATGATTCCCACGAAAGTATAACCTGGTGTTATCTGCATGGATTGTAAATTTAACCTTGTTATCACTGCCTGCGATCTTGTCAATGAATATTAGAAACAGAAAATTCAGAGCCATTCTACTCTGTGAAGTTGTGCGACCAACGTAGCTGTGTGGTACAGCACCGCGATATCGCTGCACGGGATGCCATCACCATCAGGGACAAGAAGCATCGCGCCATCGTTTTAAGCCCCCCTCCTTCCCTTATGCCGAAGAAAGACTCCCCGAAACCTCGCTTTGACCCCGGCGAAACGATCGGCAGCGTTGTCGCCGTCGTCGATTGCACTCGGCGTCTCAGGCGCGTTCTTTCTCGCTGCTGTCGGCGTCTTTCCTCGTAAGCTCCTTGTTCCTCGGGCGTACCACTGCCGCTAAATAAAGGTGACAATGTCGGATTGAGAATGACCCTGGCAGACGCACGTGTGATTCACTGCGACAGTAGAGGTACGCGACAAACACACGTCCAGTTGCATGGCAGGCCTACGAGGCACCTGGCCCTTCTCTCGTCAGCGCCTTCGCACCTCACCCAGCACTCTCCCCTTGTACTCAGATTCAATTTTGTCGAAGAGACTTTTTGTACACACCCTCTAAACGCACGCACTATTTGGCCAGAAGCCAGCCAACAGCTCCGCGAAAAAAATTCCAATATGCTTACCCGGTGCGCACCACATTTAACCTGTTTTAAATCTGGGCATTCCATCGGCAAACATTATAGTCCGAGTTCGGCGTTATAAATTAAAAGCGAACGAAGCTTGCACTATACCTCTAATATGTCCAGTTCTCATATTTTAAAGAAAACATGTGGTTTACAAGGCAAAGTACTTGTGAGAAGCCCTAAGAATAAGACGACTGCTTTTTTTTTTTTTTTTTTTTTTTTTTTTTTTTTTTACTGTAAAAGTTATCTAATTTAAGGCCTTGGTGGGGAAGAGGAGCACGTTCATTCGAGTCATTTTAATGGAAACCACATTGAGCGCGCTGTATAAGAATATGGATGACTACGAATAACATACTAGGTGTCGTTTTTTGCCCTCCTACTTTTGACAGAGGGGGAAAAGGGAAAAGTGGGCAAATGTCTCCTTGCTGCTCCCTCTCCTGTCCTTCCAATTAAATAACCCTATGCAAATGGTGTAAGTTTAAATTTTATTTCGATATCTGTGGGCGATTATAACACTAACCTACCCCGCTTCGCTTCCGCATCGGTCGCTAGCTGCTTATGATTGGTCGAATTTTTTGTGGGTCATGCCCACAGCACCTGCTCCTAACGCGAAGCAACAAATGCAGCGAAAATGACCCATCGTGTTATAGCGACTTATGCATGACTACGTATAACGTTAGCGAATAAAGTAATTTCAATACTGCAAATTTTTGTCCATCGGTATTTCGCAATTGGTCAAAATTCGTAATGTGCTCTACACTCTAAGCCGAAAAGGACCAAAAGGGGGGTATGACATTGGTCCTTCAGGGGACTAAATGGGCTGCCACAGATTTTGAACCATTTTTGGACCAACTGCGGGAGTAACTACAGCGGTTCAACTGTTACCCCCTAGCACTTACTCCACTAGGCTTAAATGTTGGTCCTCGTAGAATGCTCCAGGGGGGACTAACAGTTGAACCGTCTGGACGAATCGAAAAAAAAATGGCGCCCTTGCACCAGTCGGTATAGTTCATGGTAATTCCAACTTCATCAGCATTGGAGACCGTATTGGGACAAGCGCACAAACATATATATATACACACACACAATGACATCTCAAAGTGAAACACCGCAAACCCCGCCCGCCCGCGCTACACAGTCGAAAACCAGTCATCGGATATATATAGGCACAGTGTCTGACCTCCCATGTAGTGCCGGTGGGAGACTTCTGTTCGGCGTAATAAAACAATAAACATTGACAGCGCAGTACGTCTAAACTTACGTGGGCTTATTTGTAGCACCGAAGCACAGCGATCTTTTAATCTGAATCCGCGTAATCTCGAACGCCCCTTCAGTCAGTGAATTCGAATTATCAGATGGCACTCGATCGTGTCGGCAGAACCAGCGTTAGCAGGGCTGGTGCACAACTCCACACACACAAACATAGCAGCGGCGCTTATGCAGGAATGCCGGCGAAGCAGTGAGGCGCCCGTCGATGCCGCTGTCGGCTACTTGCCGATAACGTCACTAGGCTTACGAGGAGCACGGCTGTACTTACGACCCCCGGCGATCACAACATGCGTTTCCTGAGCAATTTTCGTCGTCGTTATTTTAGACACAAAGGAAAAATAGGTGGGTGTTCACTGTCCGCGGCGTATTACGGGAGTGATGTATATATATATACATGTATAATTACAACGACGAGACCGCTCGCAAGCACGGTTGTTTACTGTGCACACCGCCGGCCGCACGATGATTTGTATCGGCACTCGCCTTCATGTTAAATGTTTGACGATGATTGTCGCATGGAGAGAAAGACAGAGTTTGAACTGTACTTTAAATCCAGAAGACATTATTTTCCGCGAAACAAATTCTATGCGACGTTTCATCCACCTGTGCCGCAACGCACTCACACCGGCCGCCGACCCGGCCGGCCGGCTTGGTGCCGATGTCGTGCGAAGCCTATTTCGCATATCGCTTCGAACTTGTGGCCAGTGACTCTGCGGCAACACGACCGATGACGAACAGCTTACTTTTCTTAGCGCTGTCAGTGGTCTTCGTAGTTCTTCCCAATTCGGCACATTGAAACGTATTATCGGCGGTGTCCGGGCTCGGAGGCTTGCACTTGTTTGGGCCCGGCAGTGCCGGCAGCTCGATAGGGAAGAAACGTGCCGGAACTCATCCGCTCGCTGTGTGCGCCGGCGCGAGCTGAACTTGCCTCTTATAAAAGCTTCGATTCGTTGAATAGTGCTTCGCTTTCACTCTGGCGTACAACCGATATAACTCGTCTTCGTGCTAGCCGACACGGCCGAGCAGTGCAGCGCGGCAGCAGGCGATCGGCGCGCAGTTACTCTCCCCGTTGGTCCCTTCATTGCCGGGCGTTTGCACACGACACGCACTGTCACGCATTTACTCCCTGTTGGACGAACCGTTTATCCGTTGGTTTAACGACTGCAGTTAGTCCAAATTTGCCGGATTTCGGCTTAGAGTGTAAGATCGCCTGCTTCACACGCGAGATCCCAAATCTGCGAAAACTCGCCGCTGATAGCCGAACGGTGCCTAATTCTGAGCAGTATTCATGATGACAGCGTGCCGGTCAATTTACCAGCGGCTACTGACGAGATGGATTGATATGCGTATAATAAGTACATTCAGTTGTAGTGTAATTATGTACCGTTCGTCCACGTGGACAACTCTCTGTGAATGCTTCTTTGCCGAGAATGAGGGACATAGAGAAATAAACATTATTCGGAACAGGTGACAACCTTCGCAGGTGGGGGCAGTTTTCTTAGATCAGAATACTGTGGACCATGACCATGTTCCAGGAGCGTTCGAGTAGCGGGGCAAGCTTGGAGGCTAGCCTTCCCACAGTGTTCGAGTCGACTGCTTTCTTCGTCACCCTGTTGCAAACTGCCACGATCGCCGCAAGCTACCATATGATAAGCAAGGCGAAGCATGCTAATAGGCGACAAAAGCAAGAACCTACTTAGCTATCCCTGCTCTGTTTAACAAAAACACTCAATTCTTCTACAGACTCATCGACTCACTGGAATATAGAACAGGGGCGATGTTATTCAGTTTGAATAGCGTCGCCGCAAACGAAGTACAGGAAAATCATTTGATCAGTCCATAAAATGTTTATAGGCTCCCACCCATATTTTCGTCGCCAGTGTTGTAAACGTCAAGTCAGGTACAACATGATGAAATTGGGACAGAATGCTCAAACGTCACGAAACCCTGTTTAGCGCTAACCTCCTTTGAAATGCTGCAGTGCAAGGCGCGAAAGCGTAGCGTATACGCAGTTCGCACCAGAGACAGCCTACAGTGCGTCTTCGGAAGACAGGGACGACAATCTTCGCAGCACAAATGTAGGATATGTGTAGCTCAAAATTTCATGATATATTTACGTGATTCATGTGTTGAAGGAAAACACTGGGTATCGCACCCTTAGTACATACGCTCATATATAATGCCCTGCCAATATGAGATTAGAAAAAGTATCGGCCAATTGACAGAGCTGTTTTTTACTTAGCTTATCCATTATTGCTTTATTAACCATAAAAGTGTTACACGTATATTTCTCTATGTAAAAATCCGTTTGGTACTGGTGTCCCTAGCATATTATTGAATGAATTATAACGTTACGGCTTTCGTGGGACGTCCGTCCATTTCTTCAAAAGTTACCCATTACAAGGGGAATAGACAGTGGAAATAGCCTATACCCAGACTGAGTTTTACGAAATAACTACAGCTGTGCCCCAAGGCTCGGCTCTTGGACCAATATTGTTCCCATTAAATACTAACCACTTTTTCCGTTCAGTAAACAAAAAAATAAACATGGCTGATCCCTCCAGCATAGGATTCGGTATAACAGGAAAGTAAAACGTGTCCTTCCAGAAGTAGTTTAATGCTTACTGTACATTGATGTAAGAGAGCTTGCACAATGTGTAGTGCTCTTTCGCAGCTATAGCACCGTTTAACGTGGATGCATCCGCGTTGACGCTTGGTGGTACATCTTTATCCCTTCGACTAACGTTCATGATCAATGTTTAAACAAACCCTTGTGGTAGCTGTAGTAGCTAACGGTGAGAGTGTAAACAGAAAAAGCTGTGTGACAGCCCCAAGAACGTCGCTGAATGAACGCAGGATAAGGTCGAAATGCCGCTGCACGTTAAAGAGTTATTGAACGCCACGGCTGGACTAAAGGCAAACGTAACGCACGTCGTGTGTCTCCGGTAGCCCGGCCACGATTTTTCTTCAGACAGGGATCTTTCCAAACCCCGTACTCTAAAGCAAGTGGCACCCAGAAATTTTGCGGCCACAGTGCAAATGTTGCAGTCCACATGGTGTGGACATGTTCGAGTCAATACGATGGTTCACACACTCTAGAACCCTGGGAGGCTCTGCTCCGTAGCCAAGACCCCAACGTCCAGCAACACTCATCAGTCAAGCCCTTGATGCTGCCGTGTCTCAAGGGATTCCTGCAGACGGCTAGGGGCGTCGCGCAATGCCTGACGTGACTGACTGATTCTTTTAATAAAAATTTTTGTGTCTCTCTCGGCGAGCGTAAGTGGGAGCGCGGTATTACAGTGAGGCGAGGTAGGCGCGCGTCGCAGAACTTTTGGTACGGATGGATACTTTTAGTATGGATTTTTAGTATGGATAGATGCTATGAGCGACGCCGACGCTTAGGCTAAGGTCGCCACCTCGTAGTGTGTTCAGACGTTGACAAAATTACGACGGACGCGCAGCAACGACGCATTGCAGGATCTGATCGCGGAAGCCCTAGTCATGATGCACTACTTCTGTTTACCACTACCAGAAAGCGCCACAACCCCGCCGACCAAAAGCACTGTGAAACGAAAGTGAGAAATATAAAAGGCCCGTTTGTAAAGACTCTGGAGAGTGTGACCGTGGCGCGGTGCAATACAGAAAATAAAAATTGCCGTGGCGCAGTGGATATCGTGCCCGGCATCAGTTGTTGCGAACCGAGAGGTCGCGGGTTCGACTCCCGTTGACAGAATTTTTTTCCTTAACATCTGATCCTGTACATTTTTCTCAGCGTCATTTCCGTGACGCAAATACGTCACTGAAATGTTGGTGGACCCCGGCATAAAACGCTTTCGTGTTAAAAAAAATTACGGCAGCTTCGCCCTATTGGTGCCAGGCCTGAAGGGAGTGTGAACTGCGGAGTTGGGCAGCCTTCTTTGTTTCTCTCTCGTTTTTTGTTTCCTTGCTCCTCTCTTTCTTTCTTGTTCATTTTTCCAGTTTTTTCTGTGTTTTTTCTCTTTATTTATATTTTTCATCCAATTTTTTCCCTTTCTTTCTCTCACTCTATTTCTCGCTTGCTTCCTCTTTCAATTTTTATACGTGCCTTGTGTTGTCGTATTTCCCCAGCCATAACAGTAATGTCCGCACTTTAGGCGCTCGAAGGACAAGAGAAAGAAGACCCTCCTTGCGTGAGCGCGCGCTCAATATGCGGCAGCTGGCTATGGTATATGTCGTTCTGCCTGCGTTGATACGCGTATAATCATCAAGGCGCTCAAGGGACAGGAGGAATAAGACGCGTTAAAATCATCATCATGGCACTCGAAGAACAAGAGGAAGCAAACTTCTCTTTGGCGCGAAGCGCGCGCTCAGTATGCTACAGCTGGCTATGCTATATGTGGTTCTGCCTGAGTTACGCCAAGCGACAACGACAGCGTACGACAGCCTGCCACCCTAAAGTGCACCGCACTTAAAAGTTCGAGTATTTATGTATGCTGGACGGAACTCTGAAATGCATCGCAGACTTTCCGGTTCAAAACCTAATTTTTGCGAATAATGAGTGCAAGGACATCCACAAATCGTTCTGTTCAAAAAAAGCTAGCGCCAAATACAGAAAGAAAAATGGGTGTGCTAAACTCTTGTAAAACATATCTGTCGCGAGCGAAACGTGGGTTTGGCTTCGTTTCCCAAAGATTATAGACGCAGTGTTTCGTTAGAGTTGGGCTTCTTCTTCAGTTTGTAATTGTTCGTGTTGATTAACCACGGCGGGGGCTGCAGTAGCTTTGACCTCGGCACGCGTCCGCGCTTGCTAAGCGTCTCCGTAACGTGCTACTTTGGCCTCTCTTGATTGCGATGTTTTTGAGCTGGCAACTTCCACTTTGCTTAAGATTTCACAGCCTGCCTCATAGCTATGTGTAATGGATGAGTGGATTCAGCCTGTCGCTTCCGCTCAAGCACATGCACGGACGATCCCAGCCCACGTGCCATACATTGCAGGACCAAGCGCTGGCGAAGCAGCTTTGAACATTCGCCTGGTCATATGGTACCGCAGCAGTGAGGCTCCTAGCCAGCGCCGCTATGGTGGCTATGGTGGCTAGCCACCATAGCGCAGCTGCGAGGCCTCTGGCCAGCGGACCACGTGGTGTGACGTCACGCCTGCCACGCTAGAGCTCCGGTGGCTGAAGGTCAATGAGACGCGACGAATGAACTTGGAACATATAGCGTCAGAGAGTTTACGCTCTAAAAATCAAATATAATGTTTTTTAATTCACCGCATAAAGCTGTAGAGGAGAATTCCCGTTCTCTTGCACTAATCAAACCAGCGCTAGAACGTGTAAAGTTCATAAAATGCCCAGCCATCTTCTTTGACAAATATGTTAACAGAAAACTTCTTATCCACGGGGTCTGCAAGAAACTTAACATGACTTGCTTCCTCCTGTAAAAATGCCGCGACATTATCGACGAACAAGCAATACGAATTCGTTATTGCAACGTATTTCAGAATCGATGACCATGATGGTTTACGCAAGACCTTCCGCTTTGATATAACGCAGATACACTCCGTCAAATAGCTTCAGCTGTATTTCATTGTACGAATACTACAACTGCGATTGCTGGAAACTTGTATACTTCGTGTCTTTTAATTCCACACAATCGACGCTAAACATTTGTTTCATACGTTTCAGGCAGCACAAGAGTCGCAAAAATACTTCTTTCCTATGCATAGCTGCAGGGGCAAAAATATTCATAATATCTCCATAAAGATTTAGCTTAAGAAACCAACTTTATAAACCTGTTATCTGCGTTTTTCTGTTTATTGACTGGATACTTTATATCTAAACGAGAAAGGCGCTTAGAGGCATTTTAGTATTGTACGATACCATGAAACCAGTTATTTTTTGCAGGATAACTTTGGTGCGGATAGAAAAGTAACAAAAACAAGAACCGAAACTAAATGACCTACATTTCGTCATATGCCATCTGGCGAAAGGGATCGAGACTAAGCGAGAAAAAAAAAAGGACACCGGAGCCGGGATCGAACCTGCGAACTCAAGGTTGCGTTATCAGCGATTTTGATCTCTCGTCGTTCAACGCGCTCGGCTATCGCTTCAACGCGTTTCTGAGGACGAAAACCCAGTTTATATATCTACCACAATGAATTCCGCGACCTTGCTATGAAAAACTGCGGTTTTGGAACAACTTTTTCGCCATTCGAAGAGTTGCTGCTGCAACCAGGTGATAGCTGAGTCATTGAAGTTGATAAATCCCCGGGAACTTACCAATCGATGCTACTGTTTCGTCGCAAATCGCATTTTTGTGGCCAGAAAACCCCTCCTATATTTGACCGTTTCCATAGGCTCTCATACTTAAAACTTCGCCCGCAATTTGGAACGGGTTTTTGGACGTAAATAATGTTGCTGCTTCCATGACATGTCGGGATGGTTACGTAGAGCCTATTTCCTCGGGAACTTAGTGAAAGATGGCTTCTACCATTAGTTATTCGCGAAAAACGACGCTCTCCCATAGAAAACGCGCATGTTTCCAAGGGCGACCGCCAGAGGCGCTGTTCGGCGATGTCCCTAATTCCTGGACATGTGTGCTAATCAGGGCTGGGCAAAGATACTTTGAAATTGTATCGCGATACGATACAAGATACTCGAGCAAGAAGTATTTGAGATACAGATACAAGATACTTCCGGAAAAATTGTATCCGATACGATACTTGCCAATTGTATCTTAAGATACTTCGATACATTTGCAAATTAGCTATGATAGATCTATATAATGGAGCAGCAAGGCCCTATGTACAAATGTGTTTACTTGAAAATTGCTTAACTGCGACCAGCTTAGTTTACTAAGGAAAGCACTTGGGGTAACAGTCAAATTATCATTCAAAGAACTTCTCGAATAATTCAGCAGGAAGAACAAAGACACAGCACGTCAAAATATTTCGTGTTACGTAAATGTTTGTTCTACTGCATCTGACATCGGCACCGATAGTGCGATGGTTGTTAGAACCTCCTTCGCATGTAAGTCAATCGCATCGTATGTGTACCATGCTTACATGCCTATGATCTTTCAAATCGCTGATGTGCGAAAGCCGCGAGATGTAAATAAGCCCCATTCCTTCATTCTTGAGGCTTAGCAACGAAGCACCACGCAAGACGAACTTCGATAATGAAACTATAGCGTCATTAAAATTTGAGTGAAAGATGCTGCGCGCATTAGAATACGCAGCACAGTGTCGTGGCTACGAACAAGTGTCATGGTACCGACACAAATAAAAAGAAAGAAAACATCGATAAAACACAAGGTAGGCCACGCGCAGACGTTCGCGCGCTTATTTTTGTTGAGATCAATGTCTCGAGTGCCATCACGTGACTCTGTTCCATCAATAGGGACGCGTAAAGCTGATCAACTGTGCTCACTGGAGCACTCTGGCGGTAGTATACAAGAATGTCACTGTCGTTAGTTTTATGCAGGTGGCTTAGTGGCAGCAGTATCAGCTTGAGAACTGGAATTCCGGTCGACGCTTATTGCTTCGTGCGGTGGTGTTTCTACAGCAGTATCTTGTATCTTAAGATACACGATACATTATTAAATGTATCGGAAATACAGATACAGATACTCGTTTTGCAAGACGTATCGCGATACAGATACAAGATACCCAAAGTGTATCTAAGATAGTATCGAAGATACATGTATCTTCGATACTGCCCAGCACTGGTGCTAATGTGTAGTTGCATGGCAGAGAAACAGAACAAGAGTCAAGAAGTGAAATAGCAGGCAACACAAGCAGCACTTAATCATGCAACTTTCTTTTTCGATCACCACACTCGCGCACGTTCGAGCTTCTATTTTATACATGAATGTAAACCAGACCGCTGACAGCTGAATGTGTCGGCGTCGCAGGTACACGGCACGGAATCACGTCATGCTGCTACCAACAAACGCACGCTTGTTGTTAGCTTGACAACGTACGCAAACGCTTCGGATTTGCACCGAAGCCAACCAATGTTTCAACGTCGTAAAATCCGCAAATCCATTCATGTACGTCGTCACATCACCGAAATGTGTTGGCAAGTGCGAGGTTCGCTTTCGGCAATGGTGAAGCGAATGGCGATGTTGAAAACAAACACACTGCGGATAAAAACTCCAGTGCAAGCGCCACGCCATGTCTCGGGCATCATATATCGTGTCTACGTTGCAACGGACACAACGACCGTCAATTTCCTTCAACCAGAGTTCCTCACATGAGCTGGTTCACACGAAATCGACAGTAAGCCTACGCTGAATGCAGACGACACCGCTCTGAATTGACTTCGCAGTAGGCGAGGGCTCACGCTTAAGACTTCAAACCTTCGAAGCATGTCTGCACTCGTTTCGAACACAGATAAACACAGATCAAAGCACAGGAGCAGCGACACGCCGCAGTAGTCGGTACGATGTTTTCACTCTGCCGACGATCGCACTCAAAACCGGCGCAAGGGCAGCCGGCAGGCATTCGCTGGATTTGTCGGCGTCGCTCGAACTCGGCACGAAACCGCATCCCACTGGTAACACTCGCAGTCGTTCGCCGTGTCGTTGTCGTACTAGATGACGACGCGGTCACCGAGCCCGCCGAAGCATCGCCGAAGAGGCGACGGCCATTAGGCATAGTGGTCGGAGGCATCGCGGCCTCTGATTGGTTGGCGCCGCCGTACGCGTGGTGACGTAGGCGAAAATTTCAAGCAGTGCTTGACCCCTCGTGCCTCGAAGCGCCTCGTTGCGTATACCACTCCGCGGCCGACGCTGAGAGACGCATTTGACGCGTAGGCGCGAGCGTACGCGAGCATACGCGTGCCAGTGGTTGGGGCTTTACACTGGCGGCGGCGTTGACGCTGGCGCTCATCGCAGCGTTGCGCAGGGGAGAAACCTGGGGAGGAGCAAAGCACGCAGTGATAGAGCGGTGTTTCCTACTGGAACATGCCAATCGCTGCTAATGGGCAATGAGAGACAGAGGACTCCTACTGGACACAGAGGCCCGCACTCCGCTTTTAGTTAACGCGCACGCTGCGAATTTTTATCGTTCGACAACGCACAGGAGAAATCTCCCACCGGCACCACCTTGGAGGTCAAGATCCATTGCCATATATACGGGGTGGCCAGTGAACGGTTGTGCAGCGCGAGCAGTCGGTTTTTTCAACCAAGAAACTCGCTAGCAGACGCTGCCTAGCAGACGCTGCCTGCGTCACGTCGCGAGGCGAGAGAGGGGGGGGGAGCGTAGGAGAGGAGAGACAGGGGAAGACGCGCATGCGCAGTGGGGGGTGTGGACGCCGCGGGGAGGGGATGCCTAGAGGAGAGAGGGGGAGCGTAGGAGGGGAGAGAGGGAGGGGACGCGCATGCGCAGTGAGGGTGTGGCCTCCACGGAGAGGGGTGCCTATAGGACAGAGAGGTGGAGAGGAGGTTTTTTTATTTTTATTTTTGTTTGAATGGGTTTGCGCATGCGCAGTGGGGGGGGTGTGGATGGACGGGCGCCGGACGGACGGACGGACGGACGGACACCGGACGGACGGACACCGGACGGACGTGAGCATGAGACATTAAAGGCTTTCGCCTTAACACCGGGCACACTTGGCGTCAGACGCCACCGCGTGGCAGGAGACGCAGAGGGGTCATTCCACGTGCCGCAGTTTAAAAGAAAAAGAAGTATCAAACAGCGTCGAAAAGTCATATAATCATATAATCAATCCTTGGCCAATCCGCCTGATTGGGTATGAGCCATGTCAGAGGCAACAACAACAGAGTCGGCTTCTGCATTGTGGACACTCGGAGCGCGTTGCTCAAATACAAACACGTAACAACTGCGACAGTTGTTAGTTCACGCTTGTCCTGTGTATACCTATGCGTCCTTTTCGAGCGTCCTTCTTTGTGCTGCGGCGGCGCGTTGCAAGTATCGAGCTGCTTGTCGTTCTTCGTGTGACAAACTAATTTCTTGCTATCGCATTCATTGCTTCGCCCTAGTGGCGAAACTGTGACTTTTTGTTTACTCGCGGCCTCCGAAACCTGCCGGCGCGCCTTCTCGGAGGCCATGTATTCGAAGGAACGCACAAGCTCCCATGCCATCGCGTCGACTAGAGAGCCAAGAGAGCCGCCAAACTTGCTTTCCATTCTAGCTGCTATAGGGACGCTGTACTTATAGTCTTTAGAGAAATTTATTTGCACAGACGGTGAACATCAATAGCATTTTTGAACAGAACATTTCAGCAGAATGGAACATGCACAAACACACAAAAATTTTGTTACCGAAAGATAGGTAAACATATGTACATCACATGGTAAACGAAAGGCACAAACAAAACGTGAATATGTACATTTTGCGTATTTACATGGCGTTTCTGCCGACACCAATCTGTAGATCAGCATCGTAAGAAAGCTTATTCCTACATACTACATTTGTCAAGTATTTCGAGCTTTGAGCAAGCATATTACAGACGCAGAGCCTCAGCGGTAGCACTAGGATACTAACTTCTTTTTGCGCGTGCGTCGCTATAAAGGCTGTGTGCATTATTATTCTCTTTTCATTGGGAAGTCCCCGGGTGGGCAAAACATTCGTCGCTTTATCTAATCCTGCGGTCTTTACATGACTGCTCTAGGTAACACCTGTTAATCACGCAGGAAAACACACATCAACCAGTGGCGACCAGTGGCATAGCAAGGTATTTTTTTAGGGGGAAGTGCAACCATCGTTTATGTGTGTTCGTTGGTGCGTTTGTATGTAATAATAATAATTTCTCGGGTTTTACGTCCCAAAACTACGATATGATTATGAGAGACGCCGTAGAGGAGGGCTTCGGAAATTTCGACCATCTGGTGTTCTTTAGCGTGCACTGACATCGCACAGTACACGGGCCTCTACCATATAGCCTCCACCGAAATGCGACCGGCGCTGCTGGGATCGAACCCGTGACCTTCGGGTCAGCAGCCGAGCACCATAACCATTGCTCCACAGCGGCGGACGCACGTTTGCATGTGTGCGTGTGTATATATGAATAGAAAAATTGGGGAGGGGGTGTTGAATCCCCACCTCCCCCAACCTACCTTCCTATCTACGCCAGTAGCGATAAAAACGCAGGACGAGCGCTGGTTCTCGCTGTTTCAAGGCGAAACCCTTACATGCGTCATCAAACGTGAGATGATGATGATGAAAAACTTTATTCTTGCAAACGAATTCTCCCAGCGAAGGCGGAGCCCTCAGTTCAGATGGCATGTGGTCTTTGCCATCTTGCGAGCTCTGTCGACAAACTTGAGCTGTTCTCCAGGCTTCGAGCAGGACAGCGCAGCCTCGCATTTAAGGTGGTTCCCATAAACAACGCGTCAAACACGAGGAAGTAACCGTCGGCGTCGGCGACAACACGAGTGACGCAAAAAGGACGATTCCGGAGGCACTGCAAAACCATGCGACGTGCTAAAAGCTTGCAAGCCTCCAATCTCGGAACCAGGTACTGCGAAAGATCCCAGATATGAGCATATAAAAGTTCCCCAGATATGGCTATATATGACATTATATAAGGATCCCATATATGGGTATATCAAAAATTGTTCAGATCTGGCCATATATGGCAATATATGTCATATATGGCCTTATATGTCCATATCTGCCATATTTTTTAATATACCCATATATGGATTTTTTATATAAGTCCAGATATGGGATTTTTGTAAGGGAAACCACGTTAGGTGAAGAAAGCTTTCGGGCTTGGGATCAATGCAATAGATTGAGAAAAAAAAAACACACAGAAAGACATGGCTTTCACATTCGAGTCGTCTGAGGCAAACGTATGAGAAACCCTGTCACTTTTGCGTGCGCATTCATTTGCCAATTCGGTACCGTCATGTTTCCTTCCTTGGTTGAACTTCTTCAATGATGATTGATGTGAATTAATTTCGGTGAAAAAAAAATGCTTATTGTTAAAAGAAACATTGCTTTCGCTATCACAGATCCACTCCTGTCACCTTTGGGTCGATGCCAGCGGGGAGAGGGGAGGCTTATGAATTTTCCGCAATATCAGCAGGACTCAGTGGTCTGCTCGAAGTCCTCGAGTTCTGTTATAACAACGCCCAAGCGCGCAATCACACGGTTGTGCAACAATATGCACGGACTAAGCATTACCGTGTCATCAACACCGCATAAAAATGTATTTAAAGCGCGTTCTGATATAGAAACATTGTTCTGGAGTCCCCCACTGCGACGTCCATCATGATTAGATTGTGATTTTGCCACGTAAAAGCTCAGTAATTATTGTTCATTATTCACATATTAACAAAGGAAGAACTTTCGAGTTCCCATTAGAGTAGGGGCAGTTTTTCTTGCACTTGCCAATGTGGCAGCTTTCATAGCCCAGTAAGTCAGTATGGCTTATTTGCAAGCGTTCGCCAGCTCGAACGTCACCTCCGGACAGCAAATGCGTTCAGAGCTCCAATTTTTCTGTTCTTGAACCACGTGTGCTATAGTTAACGCGAATACAGATCAATGCGCGGTTCATTCTTCTGCCCTAAATACGGTGTTTTATATGACCACTAACATTCCACGTCATACCCTTGTAGTTGTCGCAGTTGATTCTTCAACTCTGCAATTTCCTTTCGACCATGCTGCGTTGCGGAAATGTGCCTCGACATTCGATCGCCGGCGATGCCCGCCTGTCTTGTTGCCAGGAAAACAAGGCGCGTCCGGCAGACAGAATCGGTACAGTCTTTTGATTTTCGCCTTCGCTGATTGGCTTACTGAGCGTCGAACCTATAAAAGAAAAAAAAAACGCGAACTCACTCTATGAATTGCCTTGAGGTGTCTAACGCCATTGCATCGCGTCAAGACCGCCCCACACCAACCCCTTTCCGGCCCACCTGCTACCTTGACGTTCGCTTCACGCTTTTCTCTCGTAACTCAAAAAGTGCGCGTGCAAGACACCGATGAAACGCAAGCGCGTGCACGTTCAGGCGTCGTCGTGAGCTTGTTGTCAGTTGGGAATAATCTACGGCGGAAATTCGACGAGAAGGGCGGAATCTTTTGTTCCTATGACCGCGGGTGCACTACTTATACACGAAGGAGTAAATAACCTCGCGCTGTGAGCCAGAAAGTTTGGCAGAGCGCCTGCTCCAGCTTACCAGGGTGAAGTACAAAAAAGAATGAAGAAGAAATCGATGTCTCGAACAATCGGGACTGGACACCGGATCGCTTTCTCCCTCGTGTTGCCCCGTGCGTACAACCACGCGCGTCCGTTAGAAGTGAGACGGTTCCTTCGCATAGCCGGGCGGTGCCGGATACTAACCTTGCTCCCATTCAGGCTTGCCGTCGTTTTTGTTCCCACCACAAGCGCCATCCTCCCCTGAAAACTCTCGCGTCGCTCAGGTGAGCGCTCAATGCACTTTGTGAAGAGGACAACGGTGGCTTTCGGCAGCGGTAGCGACAGCGACGGTGGCGTCAAAACTCGCTGTAGGCGGACGTGGTCACGAGCCGACGTCCCTCTGGTCTATAGCCTCCCTTGTGTTTGGCAGGCACTGCCTGTAATGACCACTTCGGTGAGGCGCCGTTTAAGGGGAGATCGCGGCGGAGCCGACGACGACGGACAATGGACATTGTCTCGTCCTCGAGGCGAAATTGAACGCGGAGTCCACGCATGTGCAGAAAAACAAAAACGATGGAAGCGGAATTTTTTTTTTTTATTATTGGTCGGTCACTATCTTCCTCAACGCCAACATACCCCTGAAACAGCCCGCATGACCGCCACGTGACAATATAGTAGCAGAAGCCAAAATTTGCCTTTAAATCACAAACTCACTCCAGAGGCATTACCACTCGGCTGACAGCATTGGAGAAAGCGCAGTAATAACCATACGATTACCGGCAACGTTGGAAGTCCAATACAGAACCAAACTACTCGTTCTACTTGCCTTGAAAGAGGAGCTGTTGGTTTATTGCCCACCTATACGGGTTGTAGAACTTAACCACTCTGCTATTCGGCACATTCCACAACAGCTGTGAGGAAATGTCAGAACGTTGGCAGTTCCAAGGGCTGGGCAAGCAAACTAGGCCATCTCAATGTGATTTCCGTAATGATAATGTTGTTGCTTCGATACAGATAACGTAGCACCGAGCTTCCTGTCAATTACTGAATTACTGGCGACACAATGCCCCTATACGGACGTTAGTGAGGCATATTTAGTACCAGCTCACCGAGACATAGGTTTTCTGTAGCCCGAAGAACTATCTACTTTATCGTTCAAGAATTCGCCTAGCTTTGTCTTACATTTCACTTCAGCTGGCGTTAATTTGTGCTCCATTAAATCGCTAATCTGGATGAGACGACCAAAAATAAGAAAGCGTCAGTTTTAGAACCCTTACTTCGAAGGAACGCTCGGGATACACCTTTCTATAACCGGGAAATTGGTTCACTTAGCATTCCTAGGAAGACAACGATTTATTGCTTTTTAAAAGTCTTCACAGCCATGGACTGTGTTTGCTCTACTTCCGACCCAATGTGCGTGACTAGGAAAGCGACAGTCTACTGCTAGCCTTTATACTAGCACTACTTAAGTGAAATTAGCGCGATACGCAACTGCGATAACAAAAGACCCACGAGACGCCCGCTGCCTTGCACTCACGGCGCAATTTTGAATTGCGCGATGCTCGTAGAAGCCTACTCGGCAATGCTCAACTACTATTCCAGGTTTTGGGAAACACACTTTAGTCTTGTGTATGGTTAACTACGTCTCCGTATCACACCCCGCCCCACTTATCTCGGTATGTAAGATAATGTAGCAGCACAATTATTCCAGTGCGAATACGGTAATAGATGGGAAATCTTGTAGTGCTACGTACTACTGTGCTCCGAAAAAAGAACACTTTGTAGAGCGGAAAATCTGACGGCTGCAAGTCGTTCTAAGTAAAGAAAGGCAGTTTGGAATAAGCACTGTTGTTAATTTTTGAGTCTTACACTCCGGTCGCTATATTTATAAGAGATTAGCTACCTGAGTTGCGGGCAACGATTCTGATAGGTGGAAGAGGGCGCTTCCCGTAGCAGCTGCGGGCGCTCTTAAGGCAAGGAAGTCTACGAGACATAACAGAAGAAGACAGAAGTAGATATAAAAGTACACTATTCAACGAGACATAGCAGAACAAGATAGAAGTAGATGTAAAAGTACACTTTGACAGACCGTGAGCAACCAGCAGCGAAAGAAGAAAGTCTGCCATTGGAATGGAAATGAACTGCCCTGGTCCAGAAAAGGACATCTGTAGAAAAGAAAAGTGAAGACTACGGCTGTCCATAAAAATGACTAGGCACTATCTGACATGCTTCCTTTTTTTCTCTCTCTCTCCATATTGCCAGCTTCATAACTTCGATATTACTCTTTTGTCTACGCGTGCTTGTCCATTGCACTTACAGAATCGGCGCAAAAAAGAATTCGTTATTTCCCACTTGCTCTCTCGTAGTGCGTGTCACTGATATCACCTTTCTAAGGAGACTTCGGCCGTGACAGCAATATTAATCCTCAAATTTGAACCGACACGGTGGCTTTCGTACCTTGCGTGCGTTTTCTCCGTCTTGATGGCGCGGTCCGTGTAATACTTATCAGATACCGGAAGTCACGTACGGCAATCCGCTGATTGGGAATTCCTTGCTTTCTTCGGGTCAACGTCACAACGAAGTTCCTTCAGACCCGAGTGATGACCCAAAATCCTTGATCTCTTCCTCAGCACGAATCTGCTATACTTTATTCCCACAAACGGCAGCATGCATATTGCATGGTCGCTTCACAGTACAGCAAGACTGCCCTGCAGCAGTCATGGTAGAAAACAGCGCTATACAACCAAGACAAGAAAGGCTACACAGGATCAGCGCTGGCCCTGATCTTGTCCTCGTGGTATTGCGCTGTTTTCTACGATGAATACGTGCCAATAAGCTGAAATTCACACGTTTTTAAAGTTTTACAGTATTGTTGCGGCCTTCGCGCTAGTATATATCTTTCGAGGAGCTACTTAGCGACACCTTTTTTTGAATCGCAATATAAGGGGCCATGAGGACACCATGCTCGAAAAAGGCTGCGATTACCCGATCGAATTCCGAGAGCGCTGAATTCGTGTATGTCCGAGAAACTGCGTGACTCAGGGACCGATTGCGTTCTCGTTAGTGTTCAGTGCTCCATCAAGATTTTGCGCTCACGGACAACGCCGCCGACACCAACACCACATTTTTTTTGCGAAAGGGCTGTTTAACGGTTTCGCGTTAAACCAAGGAAGCCATTAGAGACGTTATCTGCAGTTTTGATAGTGATGTGGGCCAGGCCTTTTCTCGTGAACTTGCGCTTCGCTCTATCTTGCAATAGGCTTCCAAAGGAACGTCGAGCGGCGCCACTGCTCTTATCCTAACTGGGAATACAACGGCGTCACTTCGCTCCCGCGCATGCGCAGAGCTCTCAGATTGAATCTTTATAGCTTCGCAATGTAGCTATTGCTGACTAGCAGTGATTCGGGCTGAATAAAGAGCGCATGCGCGCAAGGGTCCATGCCGCCGCGGCTGCCAAATCCGCCTGATAAACCGCCTTCGCCGGCACCGTCTATCCCCAGTAACGCAGAGCTCGGCCGCGCGAGCGTCGCTCCCAAACTTAAGCTTGGGTTCCCTATACCTACTACTCAATGAAACCTGCAAATACCTCCGTCTACATTTTCCATTGCTTCCTTATCTCTTGGCTTCAGTTGGGGAAAGGGCAGTCGTGCATAGCGCACTGAAGATTCTTTTCCCCACTACAGCCATTAAACGTCGCGCTGCCTGTCACTCTGATGGGTAAAGTGAAAAACTGCACGTCGTATAGTCAGCAAAGCGCGCTCGCTTCGCAAAGCCAGAATTTCTTTCATATGTGAAGGTGGAGTGAGAATCCGGTTGTTTTGAAAACTTCAGAGTGTTTGCCGTACAGGTTGGGATGTGTGGTACAAGCACTCGAAGTCCTATCGTAGCGTCTGGCTGTCATTGCGGTATCTATTGCTATTTGCTGTCTTGGAGAGCTGAGTGCGCAGCCTGGCGTGCTCGTTACCTGTAAGGCGGCAGTGACTTGGAAGACGCTAAAATATAGCGTGTCCACTTTCTCGGTGTAGGTATGGACAAGGTTTACTACCGAGCATTCCACTTGCCAGTCTCGTCTGCGGACACGAAGCGATAACAAATACAGCACCACCGTTCTTAAGTGGCTGAATATTGACCAGCTTCCTATCTGACGAGTCGAAGTTCCGCAGCCATCGGCGTGTTCGTGCGGAACGTCTTCAACTGAGGGCGACTGCTTTCGCTGGAAGAACCCTTCAGTGTTTCTGAGCCATCAGTATAAATATTTACATGGTCACCCCACCTACAGTGTCCAAAGAGAGGGTGTATATAGCGGTCCAATAGCAGATGATGACAGGTTTGGTTTTTTGCCGTCTTCTGGCATGGTAAGGCACACACCAGGCGTTACTAAGCACCACAAATGAATCGGTGACCTAAGTGCTATATTACAGACCTGACTAGCACTTATCAACGCCCTGAAGGATTATTGCGCTATAGCTGAAGCTTTTGATGGTATTGCAAGTCGGTATAAACCATCTTGGAGAAAATATTTTCTGAGTTGCAGAAATATCACTGTTGTTCGCTGAAGTACCACAGTAAACACTTTAATCGATGATATTCTGGAGCGCATTTCGGTAGGATGTACTGCGCATATAAATTAGCGCGCCAATGCTACAGGAAGCGCTGCGTCGAAAATGTTTAAGAAATACGTTGCACTTAAAGAGAGCGCCGCTGCCATCACCACGAAGTAAATGATTTCGGCTAAACGCAGTAATCCTTTTCTTCGCGCTTTCTGGAAACTTTGAACATGGGCTAAGTACTGAATTTTTCTGTCTCTGGGTAGTTATTCGGGCTCCCCTGTCTAAATAAATTAGTGGACCTTTGCAAATCTTTTCCAGAAAGTAGGCGGGGGGGGGGGGCTTCCTGGCATGTTTCCTGAAGGCAAAATACAGTACAAGACAATAGAGAGTAAGAAGGAAAGCCTAAGTCTATTGTGTTCTCTCTCCTGCATCATTTTCATTTGCATCAAAAACTTATCTCTATCTCTATCTCTATGTATGTATGTATCGTCCTGTCGCGCTCTTTGCTATTAATGTTGTGAAAGCATAGTTTCAGTGTTTAGTTCTAAATCACTGCTGCCACTGTGCGTTTCACTTAAAGCCCCCGAAAAATCACTTTGAAGAGCTGCCTTCTGAACAAAAGAAAAATAAAAGTATATTAGTCATGTTATCAATTTTTTCTTCTTCTTTTAATCATCATTATTATTATTCCTTTTTTGTAGAGAGCATATATATGCACCGACACGGAACATTATCGCATAAGTTGCTCACAGCATCTACTCCGTAAGCAGAAGAGGGTAGGACGGAGCGTGAACTAACGCATTTGCTGGTCTACCCACAGCGGCTAGAAATAGTTCCCAAAGGCTTTTAGTTTTCAAAGCTGAGGAAAGGACGTCCAACAGCAAGAAACATAACAAAGATATACAATGAGGAAATTATGAAGCAGAATCTTTAATCAAACAGTCGACGGAAGCAGTTTGCCCGCGGCGTAAAAGCGCGAACAATTATAATTAGCGCGTCACAAACGGAAAGCGAGTCACGCATTACGTATGCCAGCCTACCCTGCAGACGCAGCCTCCCTATACTCAGTGGGTCAGTGTATCAACCGGTGTATCGCTGTCTCCCACTGCGTGTCGCTCGTGCGCTGGCTGCCTCGCCAACTGGGTTGGGGGCTGCAAATGTAAGCTATACTCGGAGCTGCCGTTTCGATAAATTTACAAAACACTGTATGCATATATAAGGGAACGTGCGGCCTGTTTCCTACGTCAATTTGGTTTATGTCGCCCGCCAGCGTACATACTAAACGACCGCCGCCGTATTGTGACGTCTAACTCTTGTCCTTTCGCAGGCGCTGCCTTGATCGTGACTTCCAAGAAACACGAACGTCGTGACCCGCCTGCAGATGCGCGCTCTCGTGACATCTGAATCCGGGCCTGGTGGCTTTCCAGTGGTTCCGGTTCCGCCGCAGACAGGAACGGAAGAACAGCCTTTCTTTCTTTCTTTCTTTCTTCTTCTTTCTTTCTTTCTTTCTTTCTTTCTTTCTTTCTTTCTTTCTTTCTTTCTTTCTTTCTTTCTTTCTTTCTTTCTTTCCTTCTTTCTTTCTTTCTTTCTTTCTTTCTTTCTTTCTTTCTTTCTTTTCTTTCTTTTTGCGGCGGACAAGTGCGGCTTTCCACAACCGGGACCTCTCTAACACGGCCTGCTCGCGTTTTCACTTCTAAGCGATCAAACTGTTCATCCGCGCCGCGCGATGATCGTGCAGTTCCTCGTATAAATGCAGATAGATAGACCTTCCCGCTGCTGCAGTCTATATATTTCAGCGGGACGCCTCGAAAGCGGTTCTTTACTTAGTTTACATTTACATCCGGGTATGCACTTCTCACCGAGAATGCGCACGCAGAAAGACGATTGCGGCTGGTTATATTTCTAATGTTAGATCGAGGAATAGAAGTCGTGAGAACGAGCGCGCTATGCGGATACCCGAATGCTTGTGCATTGACGAAAAACAAAAGCTGAGTGTTTGGAAGCACGAAAGCAGCGGTAACGTTGAAAAATACTGACAAACAAGGATAGAAGCAGATGACTTTATTCCCTGTGTTTTAAATGCGAATGCATTTCATAGTCAGGGCCTATGTCAGGCATCCGGCGTTGTCCGGCGTTGTCCGGCGTTGTCCAGCGTTGTCCAGCGTTGTCCAGCGTTGTCCGCGGAGGAGGAGGAGGAGGATAGGGTTGAGAGGTAAGCGACGACAGGTGTTAGATGTGAAGCATCTTATGGCGAAGCTTAATCCGGTGGTGGTGGTGGGGCGGCGTGACCACCTTTACTGCGCATGCGCAAACCCTTTAAAAAAATAAAAATAAAAAACCTCCTCTCTCCCTCTCTCTCCTCTAGGCATCCCTCCCCGCGGCAACCCCCACCCTCACTACGCATGCGCGTCCCACCTCTCTCTCCTCTCTTACGCTCCCCCTCTCTTCTCTAGGCATCTCTGCCCGCAGCGTCCACACTCCCACTGCGCATGCGCATCCCCCCCCCCTCTCTCCCTCTCCTACGCTTCCCCCTTCGCCTCGCGACGCCTGACACAGGCAGCGTCTGCTAGCGAGTTTCTTGCTGAAAAACCGACTGCTCGCGCTGCACAACCGTTCACTGGCCACCCCGTATATATGGCAATGGATCTCGACCTCCAAGGTGGTGCCGGCGGGGAGATTTCTCCCTGTGCGTTGTTGAACAATAAAAATTCCGCAGCGTGCGCGTTAACTAAAAGCGCACTGCGAGTCTCTGTGTCCAGTCGGAGTCTTCTGTCTCTCATTGCACATTAGCAGCAACTGGCATGTTCCAGTAGGGGAAACACCGCTCCATCGCTGCGTGCTTTACGCATACCCAGTTTTAAATGCGAAGAATGCATTTCAAGTGCGTGAGGGCGCTCGCATCGCGGGAGCTCGGCGGAACTATATATGAAAAAAATAAAAAAAATAAGAAAAGGAAAAAAGAACAAAAAAATAAAAATAAATAAATAAAGAAGAAAAAAAAAACAAAAAAGCAAGAAAAAAAAAGGGCGCTGCGCCGTGCTCCCTGGACCGGGTTGCAGAAATTAGGCGCCTTTTTCCTTCTTCGAACCAATAACAAAACCACCATATATAAATGGGAGTGAAGTTAGCGCGCGAAATGCATTCGCATTTCTTCACGATTTCGGGGAGGTGGGGGCATTTTTTTTGCTCTTTCAGTGTCACAAATACGACCGTAGCCAGACCTTTTAATTTTTTTTTATTGGTGCACAGCATTTTTACGTTTGT
>JALIZH010029607.1:0-71402 GCA_030522465.1 Rhipicephalus appendiculatus | reverse complement strand
CGACCTATCATCCATACCGACAGACACTGGTACACACATTTTCAAAGCAGCCACACAAGGCATTGCAAATCCAGCATAACTTATAGCCAGGCCTTACGCCTTAAAAGAATTAGCTCAGAACAGTCTGATTTTGATGCTAACTGTAACGAACTACGCACTGCACCTCTTAAACAGAAATATCCGCCCAAGTTAATCGATGACGCGGTGAGGCGCGCCGACGCACTAGATGGCACAACACTCTGCAATACCAAGGAATATTCTAAGAGATTTCACAGATTAGCTTGGTTTTAACCCATAATAGATCGGCTACTAATGTCGCAGTTATTCTCCGAAAACACCACAACATTCTTCAGCAGAGCGAACGCCTTACAAGAGCCTTTCCAGAACCACCAAAACCCCGCTGCAGAGTGTGCACTCACATGCCAACGACCACACTGGCATCCAGCACAGCGACTAACATCGAGTTAAATATCAGATGCAGTTTCAACTGTGACACAGCGGATGTCGTTTATTTGCTAGAATTCTCAATCTGTCACCTACAGTACATAGGTCAAACTGAAGCTGCTTTTAGGTACCGCTTTAACAATCATAAAGCTCGTGTGCATGCCCTTTCTTACTTACCAGTTACAAGGCATGTCACCGACGCAAGTCATTCCTTCAGTAACATCCGAGCCCCAATACTCGAATCAGGTTTAAAACACATGAATTCGAGGTTAGGGAATTATTCTTAATTCATAAATTCAAAACTCTGTCTAACGGAATGAACGAGAGCTCTTGAACACTTGCTTGCATGTTGCCTTAGTTTCATCACTACTTTATGGTAAAGGCTGGTGTATGTTGGTTGCGGTAGTGTAACTATTTGCCTCTTATTGCATACGTAACGCCTGTCGCCTATGTCACTCATGATTTTGAACGTACAGGCTTTTCGCGCTTATTGTATTGCATTTATTTCTTTATTTACATTATTATTACTTTTTTTGCTCGTTTGAGAGATTATCCGCCAACTTTTGTGTTCACATAAGCGACTTAATGGTTTGTTGCTCCGTTTGCTTTTGTGCAGTTTTTGGTTTTATTGTTACGTCTTCGATGGTAAAAAACAGCGCGAAAACAAGGACGAGACAGAAGAAACAGGACTAGCGCTGACTTGGTTCAATGCGGACAAGTTTCCTTGCATCTAAGATGTGCCATCTCGCTATTGCGCAATGCCACGTGTGTTGTATACAGCCACATGTACTTATTGATTTGCAATTGTTGATTTGCAACTGTGTGTCAAGCAGTGAAAAATCACTCATTCTGGCGATATGCAAACCAGCCGCTTATATATGTGCCCTGCGTGGCATAACCACTCACTCTGACGCAGGCGGGCCCTCCTGCCGAAACGTTAGTAAAGCTTGGGTTTCGCACGTTTATCGGCCTTCTTTTTACTATATATATATATATATATATATATATATATATATATATATATATATATATATATATATTATATATATATATATTATATGAGAACTAACAGACAAATATGCCAAGGAAAGTATAGGGGAAGCTAATAGAAGTAATTGTAATGTAAATGTGAAGAAAGGAAAGTGGACGAAAAGATAACTTGCCACCGGCAGGAATCCGAACCTGCGACCTTCGAATAACGCGTCCGATGCTCTACCACTGAGCTACGGTGGTGGTCATCCCTCCGTCCACTTTATGGGGTATATATGTGTACTTAAACGTGGGAGCGTCAATCAGCGCCGCCTGTTGCCATTACGGCGAGTGTGGAACACTCTTTTTTGCCTGTAGGCGTCACGTAGTACGTGATCTTATTACGAGCGGGCAGCTGACTAATAATCCCTCGCATACCACCTGAAGGCATCAAGTCTGCCAGAACGAGACCCTCGTTATGAATGAAGGAAAGAATTGTAAACTTAAGGGCTCGTTTGCTTTGTTAAACACAGTATTAATGAGAACTAACAGACAAAGATGCCAAGGAAAGTATAGGGGAAGCTATTAGAAGTAATTGTAATGTAAATGTGAAGAAAGGAAAGTGGACTCGTTCTGGCAGACTTGATGCCTTCAGGTGGTATGCGAGGGATTATTAGTCAGCTGCCCGCTCGTAATAAGATCACGTACTACGTGACGCCTACATGCAAAAAAGAGTGTTCCACACTCGCCGTAATGGCAACAGGCGGCGCTGACTGACGCTCCCACGTTTAAGTACACATATATACCCCATAAAGTGGACGGAGGGATGACCGCCACCGTAGCTCAGTGGTAGAGCATCGGACGCGTTATTCGAAGGTCGCAGGTTCGGATCCTGCCGGTGGCAAGTTATCTTTTCGTCCACTTTCCTTTCTTCACATTTACATTACAATTTACTTCTAATAGCTTCCCCTATACTTTCCTTGGCATCTTTGTCTGTTAGTTCTCATTAATACTGTATTTAACAAAGCAAACGAGCCCTTAAGTTTACAATTCTTTCCTTCATTCATAACGAGGGTCTCGTTCTGGCAGACTTGATGCCTTCAGGTGGTATGCGAGGGATTATTAGTCAGCTGCCCGCTCGTAATAAGATCACGTACTACGGGACGCCTACAGGCAAAAAAGAGTGTTCCACACTCGCCGTAATGGCAACAGGCGGCGCTGACTGACGCTCCCACGTTTAAGTACACATATATACCCCATAAAGTGGACGGAGGGATGACCGCCACCGTAGCTCAGTGGTAGAGCATCGGACGCGTTATTCGAAGGTCGCAGGTTCGGATCCTGCTGGTGGCAAGTTATCTTTTCGTCCACTTTCCTTTCTTCACATTTACATTACGATTACTTCTAATAGCTTCCCCTATACTTTCCTAGGCATCTTTGTCTGTTAGTTCTCATTAATACTGTGTTTAACAAAGCAAACGAGCCCTTAAGTTTACAATTCTTTCCTTTATATATATATATATATATATATATATATATATATATATATATATATATATACTACTGAGGTCAAGAAGGCGCACCAGCCTGCTGGCGGTGTGCAAGATGTGCGACAGAAAAGCTTGGAAGCATTGGGTAAACTGTACGGTTGCTTGTTATTTTGCTGGTAAGTAAGAAGACAATTGGCTACTAAATGCGCCAATATAGAAGTTCTGAAGTAGCTAGAACGTTGGCACGTAGACAACATGAAATTATTGTCGCCAGGCTGGTTCGTAATGTAAACTGTCCGGCCCAATGCATCCACCGACAGAAACACTGGTTCTTGGTCTTCTGTTCTTATTATAGATGAACAACTGAGTGAATAATGTGTCCTTACAAATATGTTGGCGCTGCTTTCATGTGGATGTCCACGATGTTGCATTTAAATGGCACAATGTTAATAATATCTGGACTTTTACATGTCAAAGTCACGATATGATTATGAGTCACACCGTATTGGAGGGCTCCGGAAATTCCTACCATCTGGTTTTCTTTAACGTGCACTGACATCGCACAGTAAACAGGCCTCTAGCATTTAACCTTCATCGAAATATGACCGCCACTGCCAGGAGTGAACCCGTGACCTTTGGGTCTGCAGGCGAGCACCGCAACCGCTGTATAATGGACTTTAAAGGGCACGAAGCTCTCCGCAGTTTGACAGTGATTAAGCGCTTCACAAATGCAGTAGGCGCACCGATAAAAGCTGGCGCACAAATACAATAGCAAGAACATCCGGCTAAATCTTTGAAAGCATTGGCCATTGTCGTTTATGAGAAGTAAAGCTGTGCCATGCAGCTGTCGTTATTTGTGCTCCAAACGTTATTTCGCTGAACTTCCGGCTCTGTTATGATTGTGGAACAAATGGCGGGAAGAACCTCTGGGCCCAGTGTTTGTTGCTTTTGCGTTAATTGTGCCATCATATTCGTATCTGCGTTGTGCCAGTCAGTGATGTTCCGTCCTGGACAGAAGAATTCCCTTTCCGAGGCCCGAAAATTCCCCATTTCCGGCATTTTTTCCCGCATACATCGCCAAAAATCCCCGCATATTTCCCTGCACAAAAAAAGTTTATATATATATATATATAGTGTTCGACGTGTTTTAGGCTCTTCCCATCGCTTTCTCTTCTTTCCTGCCCAACTCAAAGCATCGCTTCTGAGATCGGCTTTTAATACTACGAAGGAGCTACCTTAGAGCTCGCTTTAAGCGGTATGCGATGCGGAAGGAATGCTGTACATGCTCATGCACACGGTCACTGCATAAGAAGAAAAGTTTATTATTGTTGTTTTTTTTGTTTGTTACTGAGTGACGTGGCGTACATTAATGTGCCTAGCAGACGCTCTGTATCTATATGCACCACATTTTGTACAAAAAGCACTTCAACTTTTCAATAATGGTGACTAAATATTGTGAAATAAAACAAGCTTTTGTGGTGGTATTTAACATTTTATTGACTTGATTAGGAACGGTTCTGCAAACTACCGTAAAGAAAAAAATAAATAAATGTGAAGTGACTAGATTATATATTGACTGGGTCTTTAAAACCCAGTCAGTATATATTGACTGGGTTTTTAAAGACTATGGTCTTTAAAAACGAGCCTTAGGGGCTGTGGTTTGGCGCGCTACATGCGCCAGAAACGATTGCGACATGCGAAAGCCTCATGTCCACAGTCTTTTGATCGTTATAAAAAAAACATTCGCCGCCCCTCAAAATTCCCTGCAATATCGCGAAGATTCCCTTTTTCCCTTTTGTCCAAAATGACTGTCGAAAATTCCCTGAAAAAGGGAAAATTCCCTGCACGGAACATCACTGGTGCCAGTTAGTGTACGTCGTTAGCTCTCATCCTCAATGCTGCGTCTGTGTGGTTAACTATTTGCCTTCACCAAACCTTCCCAATAACAGTTCAGTAGTTGGCTTCAATTAACCAATATAAAAAGCTACATATAAGCGAATATAAGAGAAGTATAGGACAAATATATTTCAAACGCACAACAAGACAATGCAGCTACACACGATGGAGCTCTTGATACCACCCAAAGGAAGTTTAATTTCTTGCCTTTCAAAAATAACATTAGTGGTTACCAGCTATCTTCTCAGAAGCGTTCACAGGCGCTACTGTGTGTAGTGAACTTTATTTATCACATGGCTGCAATAACTAGAACATTATTGACGTCATAGGTATTGAGTTATAGGTGCTGACATATATACAACAGACTACCAAATGTTTGTCGTCCAGCGATTGATTACGAGCAGTAGCGATATATAATATCTGCTATTACAGATGTCTACTGAAAACACCTCGGAAGACCGGACATATTCAATCTTCAACAAATGCCAATGAATCCTGCGAAGCTCTTATGAAATATGTTGCCGAATAAAATACGTCAGTACAGTAGCATCGTGTAACGAACTTTTTTCATTAACATTTAGTTTTGCTATCGGAAATGTTGCCGCTACGTTAGAGGTTCACTATAATTTGGTGTGGTGCTGCTTATAAAAATGATCCGCCGGAGGGTCTGGAGTAGTCTTCAAGGAAACTAGCGAAGAGGGTGCGTATATTGTAGTTTCATTACAATATAAACCATTGTACAATTTTTTCTGCATTTTCTGTTCCATTGAATATTAAAGAAAAAAAGGCGAACCTTGCCCGTGGCTTAACACACAAAGGTTGATCAACTTGAAGTTTGACATGGTTTCGCTATGTTTTGCTTGGTTTTACTTGGCCTTGCTGAGCCTTGCTAAGTTATGCTAGGTCTCAATTGGCCTTGCAAGAAAAACGGCAAGTTGGGCCAGTTGGTTGGGATTCATTTTTTCAATCGGTTACAGCGCAACACACACGAGGACAATAGAAGGAACACAGCGCCGTGTTGTCCGTTTTCCTTCTATTGTCCTCGTGTGTGTTGTGCTGTAACCGATAGAAAAAATGGCCTTGCAAGGTCTTACGAGGTCTCACTTGGTCGCACAAGGTTTTAGTAGGTCATGGCTTTTTTTCTTGGTATAACTAGTAAGTGCTAATCCTTAATTACTCATGCTGGTCTACCCTTAACTTTACTAGGTATCGTTAATCTCCTAAGGCAGAGGTTCTCAAGCATGTTGGTCCCAGGGAACCCTGCTAAGCTCCATTAAGTGCCAACGACCCCCCCCCCCGCGCGTTCTTGCAAGCATTTTTCATTCGGTTTACGCTACATTCACGGGCAATAAATTCAAAAGCAACGGTATGTAAAAAAAGTCACACTTTCGCCACTAAGGCAAAGCAATGAATGCGATAGCAAGAAATTAGTTTGTCACCCGAAGAACGACAAGCAGCTCGATACTTGCAACGCGCCGCCGCAGCCCAAAGAAGGACGCTCGAAAAGGACGCATAGGTATACACAGGACAAGCGTGAACTAGCAACTGTCGCAGTTGTTACGTGTTTGTATTTGAGCAACGCGCTGCCAGTGTCCACAATGCAGAAGCCGACGCTGTTGTTGTTGCCTCTGACATGGCTCATACCCTCTGGCATACCTCTGACATGGCTCAGGGGGGATTGGCCAAGGATTGATTATATGATACTGTTAGACTTTTCGACGCTGTTTGATACTTTTTCTTCTTTTAAACTGCGGCACGTGGAATGACCCCTCTGCATCTCCTGCCACGTGGTGGCGTCTGACGTAGTCATGCAAAACTATTGTAAATTTGACTATCGATAACATTGATAGTTTCTTTTGAACTAGCGATAGTGTAAAGAAACTATCGATAGTACTACTATCGATACTATTATCGATAGTGCAATAGATAGTACTGTCAGTAGTAGTAATGTCGGCAGTATTACTACCGACATTACTATCTATAGTATCAATAGTGCTTTGAATAACTCTGCTGTTGGCGGCCGGGGCGAAAGTTTTTGGTGAAATATGTGTTCCAGCAGTGAAAATGCGGCAATATATCCATAAATAAATTACTATTCAAAATTAAGCGCTTGCACCTTACAATTAACAAATCTATATTTCTTGATATTTTGACTTCAAAATTACAAAAGGCGATATAAATTTGAAGCAACACAGTACTGTCAATTGTAAGTGTCTCGTTTCCTGTACACCTGAATAATTCAGCTTAATTGTCATGTGTCAACCAAAATCGTGATGATGGAGCGCAAGCATGTCATCATTCGTGCCCTTCAGCGCGCGCTCCTCGTGCTCCACACACTTGGAAATCAAGTGAATGCGGCAATGAGTTCGCGCGGTTCATTTTATACTAACGGTCGTAGTATAAAACTATCGATAGTATCGATAGTATAAACTATCGCTATCGATAGTTTATTTTACCATCGATAGCTCGATAGTACAGAACTATCGAGAGTATCGATAGTGCCATCGATAGTTCTGCATCACTAGTCTGACGCCAAGTGCGCCCGGTGTTCTTTTTTTTTCCTTCTACATCATTAGTGGTACAGACGGGAGCCACTTTTTCGTGCGCGTCACACGGGCAGTTTTGAATTTGAAAGAAATTGTAACAGCGTTGCGTGATAGAAAACACGCTCAAGCTGTTCCGAAGTCTGCGTTCCGCGAGCGGCAAATGGTGCAACTCCCAAAAAGGCTCAAACCCGCTTGCTGAGTTGAGCCAGATATTTTTATATTTATATTCCGTATGGCAGTTACATGATCGGCATCTGTTACAACGTTGTTATATATTATTGTTCTACATGAGGTCATCATATATCAGCTCACCATGGCTTGGTTTCTGTGGCTTTATGTTGCCAAGCTCTACGGCGCGGTTTTGGTCCGAGGCGGCGGTGGATGCATCATGATGGGGGCGAAGGCAAAAACCATTCGTGTACTTTGATACAGGGGCACGTTAAAAACATCATGTAGTCAAAATGAACCCGTAAGTATTGATGAGCAGGTGAACTACAGTTCACCTGCTACAGTGGGAAAGAGGCGACAGGAATGGGAGAGCAACATTACGACAAAAACAGAGGTCATTTGTACGTATGTATTTTTTTTCGAAAGTCTGCCCTTAGGCATAATAATTTTTTATTCAAAAATAAACCAGAAAATTTACTTCGTGTATAAAGTCAAGTAATGAGCGGTGGTGAGGTCCACGAATCCAGCGGTCAAGGTCAGTTGGTCGGCGCGTAACCTTGATGTACTGCCAGTGCCTGTGCTGGCATATTGGCTGCTTAATATCACTTTCCTCTCTGAAACGCTGGGACAGCGTGGCATCCCCAATACCTGTATATTTATTGCATCTCTTCGTAATCTTCAATCATAAATATGCAGTTGTAGTATTTACAGGAATGTCTAGACGCCCTTCCTGAATATGCACATAATGACGACCTCCAAGTACTGGACGTCGAGAAACGAAGGATTTATAATTAGGGATATCCACGAACGTGCATAATGAAAGAAGTTGAATGGGGACCTCTTGTCGATGACAACAAGGATACATTTAGTCTAGCAATATATGATACGTTCAGTTTCGAATATATATTGAAGCGTCAATGATGGCTCCAGGGGTGCCCACAGTCGAATAATCACAAATACCACGCAACCGGCCTTTCATGTTATGTGGGATTATTCGTCATTATGCACTTCTGTAGTGCATCGTTTACGCCGTACCAACTAACCACAGTTTTGAAGCACTGTAATACCACATCGTTCAAATTTGAAAGATTTTCAAGTATTGCAATACATAAACGCTCTAATTCAAACGTGCAGAGTCGATAAATTCGTAGTAATGCATTACATAAAAGGAACGCTCAAACAGCCGAAAGAAACATAATTGCAATACGCACAATGGCAATATACATCAATGCAATACCACGGAGCCTTTCGGGAGAGCGTTGCCTACGCTTCTGTGACAGCGCCAAACGCTTAGCCGCTCCTTTTCGTTGTCCTTGTCCAGCGCCTCCAGCCCGACCCTGTTGTCGCGACGCCAACCAATCGACGTTGTGTAAAACAGCACTGCAGCCGTGCCGTTACCTAAGCACTTTTCTCGTCTCATGATGTTTATTTACTCTTCTGTCCCCCCGAAACATGTCTCCCGTTCTCAGAAAACCATTATTGTTGCTTAGAAAACAATCAGCTTAAAGGGGCCATGACACCCAATTTTCGACCATAATCTGTGTTATGTAGGTTGATCCTTGTACGTTCACAGACAAGCTGGCGAAATTTTAGCGCATTTGGTCGTGCCGTTAATTTATAATTGAATATTTTTATAAACGAGCGAGCGGCCTGAGAGTCGGGCAACACTGCCACGCTCACTAGCCGTGACGTTCCGAGTAGCTTGCTGTGCGAGCCTCTGCATGGTCTGCATTCCGTGTTCCATGTTCAGCTGCGCGTGCAAACGAGCTATTTCTGCTTTTCTCAACTTGCCTCTGGAACTAAATGACTTGCAGTGGTTGAAACAGTAACAGAACAACACTCTCAGTGAACACACTGACCGCGTGTGGAACGTAGCAGACGACGTCACTGCTCCTCGCAGTTAGTGACGTCACGCACGCCATGGCAAAATGGCGGTCGCCGGCGGTGGGTGGAGTTTACAGCCGACGACTTTCCCCAGCTTATTTTGGACTGAAATAATCTTTTACAGTCCAGTTTTCACACGTGTACAAGCATATTTGACCCTCTACCTTCGTTTTTCGCCAAAAACAGCAAATTGTTGGGTGACCATGTCATGGCCCCTTTAAGGTGAGATTCATACCAGACGCCACAGAGCCCTAAATATGAAACATGTCGAACGTTTTCTACCCTTTTAGAAACACGATCTGCAAGAGCGTGTGCGTTAAGTACACACGAGAAATTAACGGGGCATTCATCATTAGTCTGACACTTACTGCCAGAACGTGAAAGTAAACTGCTACAAATATCGGTAGCAAAAGAAAGCACCGACCGGTTTGCCAGTTAGAAGGGAGACTGAGAAATGTTTAATACCACTTCTTGAAGTAAATAAAGGGGCAAACCTTGTTCTACTTCCGCTGGGGTGCCTTGATTAGGGCTTCTAGTGTACGAAAAAAAAAACCTGCAGTTTCCGGCAGAATAATGTAAATTTTAGCAAAAGCGGCTGAACGTATCATAAATGTTTCCATCAGACATCTAAACGATCTTGTTTCTTGCATAGGCTACAAGAGATAAAGCGTTCGCATGCAAGGAATTAAGCGTTGAGTTACCAGATGCTCTGAGAAAGATAGATCTTCAGAAGGTTATACCCTAACATATATTAGACAGAAATAAGAGTAGCAGAGAAACGTAAACTTAAGCTACAGTTCTTGCAACACATGCTTCACAGGTTCTTGTGTATGTCACATTTTATTTAGTAGTTGGGAAAACGCGAACGCGTTTTCACAAAGGAGATTTGGACGACATTTTTCTCTAAACAAAAACTCCATCCGAAGTGCACCGTCGTCCTACACTGTGTAGCAATCTCATGAACAAGACCGGTAAGTACGATTTCGTGATCCACAGCCATGAGATTTTGACCACTTGGTGTTCTTTAACGTGTACTGATAATTTGCAATACATGGGCCTCTGGCATTCTGTGTCTCCATCGAAAATATGACCACCGCAGCCAGGATCAAACCCGCGTCTTCCTCGTCAGCAGCCGAGCATCGTACCCACTGTACCTCTACACAGCGGTACCAACTTTCTTATGACGACATCGGCGCCGCATGAAATTTTAAAATAAGGGGCGACCGTTTCACGTGACAAAACACCGCAAATATATGTCGCAAAAAAATTTTAAAATAAAACTCCTATCTTGCATGTCGTTCCTTTTTTTTTTCGATTCTCTACCAATTCCGATTCTCTCTGGTGTTCTACTTTTTTTTCTTTTTTTTTCCATTTGATGGTCTGCGAACTGAGCTACGGCGGCCGCCGTAGCTTTATTGGTAGAGCATCGGACGCGTTATTCGAAGATAGCAGGTTCGATCCCTGCCGGCGGCAAGCTGTCTTTTCGTCCTCTTTGATTTCTGCTCACTTATATCTTCATTACAAATGACGTCTCCCATACTTTCCTTGGCCTGATCGCCTGTTAGTCCTCATTAAAATTGCCACTACGCCATTAGTAGCAGTGGTACTAGTAGTACTATCAAAACGCTCCTTGTTACAAAAATCGAGTGGTGCATTTATGTTTCTTCATTGCAGAGCGTCCCCGCAGATATGAAGACGGTGATTCTCGTGGCACTGCCAGCTCTCATGGTACGGAATCTTATCGCGTTATGACGTGCATTGTGTTCATACTTTAAACCACGCTCTCAATTGTACCTGTTAGGAAAAAAAGTCAGTTTCACTGCAAGGGTGAAGCAATGAATGCGGTAGCAACAAATTGTAATGTTATACGAAGTGAGGCTGGCAGCTAACTCTTTTGGATCCGATCTCACGCAACTCTAGAAAACGCTGCTTTAAGAGCATACGGCTGCTCCAGGGACACTGCTCACCACATTCTCTTCGCGTTGAGAGCGCAGCACGTCGACGGGTACACCGGCCCCCCGTTGTCGGCCGCCGAGAAGGGGAGATAACGCGCGCGCCCGCGACGACCGCGCTCGTAAAATCGAAGGTCGCTCGAGGGACCCCCCCCCCTCGCGTCTTTTCACTCTCACGAACGACGGGCGGGGCCGGTTATATATATACATATACATATACGGGGGGATGACGGCGGCGGACGAAGACGGCGGCGACGCCGACGGCAAAAACCAACCGAGAGTGTCCATATAATTGCTATCGCAATAATATTCACTTCATCAGAATGGCAACTTGAAACTTTGCCATATTATCGCATCTGCAGTGTTTCTTTTTTTCTTGTTTGTTTGTTTGTTTGTTTGTTTGTTTGTTTGTTTGTTTGTTTGTTTGTTTGTTTGTTTGTTTGTTTGACGAATGTCTCTGTGTTTCACAACAGAAAATTGATCTTTTTTTTTAACTGCCAAAACATACTACAGTCCTCTGAGCACGAGAAAAGATCTTGTAATTGGGGGAACTAAATGCTTACGCACTGTTCACTTATTCGTGTATTACTTCCTTTTTTAAATGTGAGCTGGACGAGCAAGATGTGTTCACATTTTCACACAGAAATGGTAGAGGCCCGTATACTGTGCGATGTCAGTGCACGTTAAAGAACACCAGATGGTCGAAATTTCCGGAGCCCTCCACTACGGCGTCCCTCATAATCATATGGTGGTTTTGGGACGTTAAACCCCAAATATTATTATATTTTCGCACAACATAATTCACAAGTTCGCTTTGGAGTGGCAATAGTATTATATTGTTGTAGACGATAACATCATGAGCAGCACGCATGTGTTATTCAAAATTCATCATGCTAATCATCACGAGTCTTCTTTGCATTTTACAGCACACGTGGTTAGTACCCTTGTTACACAGGCGCTATATAGAGCTAGCAAACTTAAGTGCATGTATTCTTAAACCGAGATTTAATGCGTATTCTTGGTTTACAGTTCCTGATCGGGCCAAGTGAAGGTAATGTTATTTCCTTTTCCTTAATTTTCTTGCGTTAAAATAGTATTCCCTCAATTGCAAATCGTCACTTCAAAATTAAAAAGACAAATAGTGGCGACAGATCAACCAAAAATTAAGGCAGCTTCGCACTAGCGGTGCCAAGCCTGAAGGAAGTGTGGAGCTGGGCGGCCTGCGTCGTTTCTCTTTACCTTTCTCTTTCTTTCTTCCTCTCTTTCTTCGTCTTTTTCTTTTCCTGTACGCTTTTTCTACCTATTTTTTATCTGCGTTTGTTTCTATTTCTGTCTTTCTTTTTTCTCGTTCGTTCTTTCTTTCTCTTTTTTCCGCTTTCTTTCACTCCCTCCATTTTTCATTTCCACTTTCTTTCTATCTATCTCCCTTTATTTTATCTCCCTTTCTTCAATTCTCTTTCCTTCTCCTTTTGTTTTTTTTTTCTGTCTTGATCTCTCTTTTCTTATAACTTTTTTTGTGTCTGTTTCTTTTTGTATCGTTCTCACTCTTTCTATTTTTTTCTCTGTTTTTATCATTTTGTGTCTTTATCCCCTTTATCTTCTCTCTATATGTCTCTTTCTGATTATTTCTCTCTCTCTCTTTATGTGCTTATTCTCTCGCCCATCAGAGTCATTGCACCCCACGCCGGACAAATCGGCGCACTTCTTCTGGGAGCGAAGCAGAAGGTGAAGAGGACGAAGAGAGCGCGTGCCTGCTCATGAGGATGATAGTTTTCTGTTCGCTCTGCACGGACCAACGGTCGGCTTGAACAGCTCCGTTGTTAAAAGATGCCATTAATACCATAATTTTCTCGATTGCTTTAGTTGCCCACAGAGGTTGTTAACCGTGTTGTTTGTTATTGCGTTGCATGCTTATCACCATTATCACAGTTTGCCCTAACTTTTACTGTATAGCCAAGGGACGGAAAGGTGCTTCTGTGTTGTATCGTGATCCATCGCGATTAAATTGTTGCATTAGATTCAGTATCATTCTCTTATCTTCTTTCTTATCTAAGGCCACTTGACAGGCAGAACTGTCCACCAAGCGACCGCTGTGACATGGAGCCCAGAAATATCTTCAGGTAAGCATCTAGCGACCGCATAATGCGGAAAGTTTTAAAAAGTGAAATAATTTCTACAAACCCGCGGGAACGTCTATCTTTATTTGGATATTTGATTCACTGATAAACGTGCTGGCTTCAGTGATTCCGTTGGCATAGAGCTTATTCCCTGCGACAGCAATACGCTGTGAGGGGTGAAGCTGTCATCTTTTTGAAAACATAGTTATTTACTGCACAATGCCGTCTTCATCAATAGTATTGTTTGTTTTGGCCTCCTAAGTATTCATCACCGGACGTCACCAATCTAGTAGCACACGTCGGAAAAATTTTATTTCATATTGTTTCCTTGAAAAACCACGCACAAACCATACCAAGCGTCTAAACTGCACAGTGTAGCATAGAGTGTATATATCACATATTGACACGGGCATTTAGTGGGTATCTGGCTGTTGCGCGGCTAGTTTCGCCGTTATTTGTGCGTGGCGGAGAAATTGCTAGTGGTGGAGAAAGACGAAGACGTGCTGCTCGATCGGAGCTGTTTCGCTGTTTGCCGTGTTGCTACTTGTTTTCCTTTATTTATCGTGACAAACTGGTGGAGGTGCTGCGGGTCCTAATGAACTAGTCCGAACTCAAGACGCTTCAAGTTCCTGCCACCATTTCTACGATTCCGGAGGAAAACCGGGCACTTCGCCACAGCCGCCGCTTGTTAGGACTACCTCCCGAATTCGGTCCCTTGAGCCCAGCAAGAATGTCCACCACAACGGCAAGCCAGACGCAAGAGAGCGATATAGACCGACTCGCATCCATTCCAAACGTCGTCTACGCAGCACGCATCCCGAAGTCCTTTCATGGTGATGTGTTCGAAGACGTGGATGACTGGCTCGACCACTTCGACCGGGTCGCAGCAGCTAACGAGTGGAATGAAACCAAGAAACTTCGCTACGTCTCATTTGCACTTGATTCCAGTAGCCTAACAATAGGAAGGCACAGCGCGACTGAGACAATGGACGAAGAACACGCAACACACACGAGAGCTGACTTACAACTGACTTAAAAGTTGTAAGTCACCGCTAGTGTGTGTTGCGTGTTCTTTGTCCATTGTCTCAGTCGCGCTGTGCCTTTCTATTGCTATGAACCAACTCGCCCAGATCAAAGTCTTACTGCAGTAGCCTAAAACCGCGAATGCCGTTATCGTGTATTATTGCCATACATAAACTCTCACGGTGAGTGGTCATCAGTCTCAGATACTTTTGCTAACATTCGGTAGTTTACAAGTCCAGCAAAGTACCTAGGTGTACCCCTTCAACACCATAAAAGAACTGATGAATACTGGAATTAACACGGTACAAGAAATGCTAGAGCGAACAACCCGCTGGAACGCCACTTGTCTCCTCAGTGTTTGCTAGAGCCACTGTATGTAATATGTTTTTAATGAGCAATTTATGGTATGTAATGCAAGTGCTGAGTTATACACGAGTGAATGTGCAAAAGTTTCATAGAATATTCGCTGTTCTTGTGTGGGGATCCACTTGGGAAAGATGCAGCAGAATGAATCTGTTCAGGCGAGTTAAAAATTGGGGGGACCCTTAATCTTCGCCTTTAAGAGTTGAACGCGATAGCGACACCCCGTCCCGAGTGCCTACTTCAACCACTTAGTGCATACTTGCTATGCACCCACTACGCGGTGTTAAGGGAATACGCGCAGTAAAGGTGTGTGCCGTTTGTAATGGGTGGCCGGCTTTAAACTACGAAATCGTTTTGATTGTCGCATATTCTGACGCCCGATTGCAATGTACGCTTGTACCACGCAATATTCCTGTGATATTACATGTTATGTTGCGACGCCTATGTAAAGGACGCTTGCGTTTGCGAAGCATGAAAGTTATTTTCACTGCATTTCCAAGCAGAAGAAGTTATTTTCACTGTCTGTCCAAGCAGAGGCGTGGCTGTTCATCCAGTGATGTGAACAGCCACGCCTCTGCTTGGACAGGACAGCCTATGGAAGACACGTATGCAAGACCGCAACGCAGAACCTGCAGTTTCTTCGAGAACACATTTTATTAGAATGGCTGTTCACCTAAAGGACATTTATGAGGAAATAGATTTTGAACCGGACTGGTACCCCATCTTGGTGAGGTCCTTGGCCTCACCATCTTTTGTGTATGACATGAGTTGATGAACTCTCGCTGCTCTAATGCACTTCGCTAGTCGTCGAGTGTTTCCTTAGTAACGCCAGAGCGCTTATTGTCGCTGTGTGATTGTACTTGTTTCAAACTATTAGTGCCGTTTATGTTCATTCTAACTCACATTTTAATAAATACCATGAAAGAAAAAAAAAAAGAGGCGTGGCTGTGTGGTAGAACACCTGCTTGCCACGCAGACGGCCCGGGTTCGAGCCTCACTCGGACCCGGAAATTTTTATTATTTATTTTATTTGCATCTTTCTTGATTTTTCGGTCACGGACAAGATGATGATTTTTCGCTCACAACCAACGACGCCGACGCCGACACCAGGCTGACCAGGGTTAAACCTCTGGAATACCTTAAGGAATTTTAAGGAAAGCCAGTCGCGTTTTTTTTTCAGTTGCTTATCTTTACATTGTTGTAGTTTTGTGTATTATTGTAAATGGTCTCTGTTGTTCATGTACATGCGACGTTAATGAACCAGTAATAAAGAAAAAAAAATGACGCGGCTTTGTGGTAGAACACTTGCTTGCCACGCAGTCGGCCTGGGTTCAGTTCTCACTTCGAACCGAAAATTTTTATTGTTTATTCTATTTGTATCTTTCTCGATTTTTCGGTCATGGGCAAGGCGATGATTTTTCGCTCACACCCAATGACGCCGACATTGACGCCGATGGCGAAATTTCTGCGAAACGAGCACCTAAACGCTTGTAGCATAGCGCAGAAACACACAGGGACAAAGAATAAGACTGGACGAACACAAGCGTGTTCGTCCAGTCTTATTCTTTGTCCCTGTGTGTTTCTGCGCTATGCTACAAGCCAGTTTACGATGAACCAACAAGCCCATATTGGTACCCTTACCTAAACGCTATCGCGTTAATAAAGCGATGCATGAACGGAGACCTGAGTGGAACGCGGCTGTGTGGAACGCGCCCACGCGCTGCCTTCCGTGGTCTCCCGGCTAGCGAGGCAGTCGCGCCTCAACTTATAGCAAAATCAGAACACTTAAATAGCTGGGCTCAGAATTAATATTAGGCAGTATTAGAATCGCCGGTGACTTTTTTTAAATAAACGTTTTGACTCACTCAACCGCGAAAAGTAGTTCTGGTTGCGTACAACTTTCTTTCATGTTGTCTAATGCACGTTGATATTTCATAATTACTAAGCACCGTATTGGTAAAGCTCCGTCATAAAGATGCCGTAGCAGCACTGCACAGCGGATAATGTGAAAGTCATCAAAAATACTACGCGCATTTTCCTTTTTTTTTTCTTTTTTCAGGTCTGACTAGGATGGTGAATTTGACCAGTGACGCGGAGAAATTCATTAAAACGTATGTACGTAGCCGCGGCAACTTGAAGACATTGAACTTCGAGGGTGGAGTTCGACCGCTGAGAGAGTAAGCGTTGGCACGATTTTATAAAGTAACATAGTGCACAGGGTCGTAGCCAGGGCTGGTGGCTTATGGGGCTTCAGCCCACCCCCCTAACCTCCCCCCCCTAAATTTTTCCTGCTGTCACGTATCACAAGTAGCTTATATGGTCAATTTATTGCCAACTTCTCGAAGACAGCCGAACCGCTGAGGCGACTCAACCGAGATGATGTACCCTTTGCCTGGACTACAGAGCAAGAGGCAGCTTGCGCAGTTACGGCAGCGAATGAAAACAGCACCTGTTTTTGTCCATTTTGATAAGGACGCCCCTACTGAAGTGCACACGGATGCCAGCAACGTCGGACGTGGCGCTGTCCTTGTACAACGACACGACGGCGTTGAGGATGTCATAGCTTACGCCATTCGTACACTCTCTCAAGCCGAGGCCAACTACTCTACTTCAGAGGAGGAATGCCTCGCAGTCGTCTGGGCGACGGCAAAGTTCCGACCTTACATCTACGGCCGTCCCTTCAATGTGGTTCAATGTGGTGACTGATCACCATTCGCTATGCTGGCTGGTCAATCTCCGAGATCCGTGTGACCATCTCGTCCGGTGGATCTTGCCCTTGCAGGAGTGTTACATCACGATTGTGTACAGGTCTGGGCGCAAACACGAAGATGCCAGTGCACTTTTCGAGCACCTGTGGGGCATTCTGATATGGACTTAGAGGATGTCCCATGGCTTTCTCGGAGCATTCAGTGATTCTGACTTCATGTCAGGACAGCGAGCAGATCAAGAATTGCAGCCTGTTATCGATCCCTTAGAAAGCCGAAACCTCCACGTTCCTCGGCGCAGTGCTCGCGAGCTGTCATCCTTTTGTCTAAAGGAGGGGCATCCTTTACAAGAAAAATGCTCGAGGTAGCGACAAAGCCTTTCTCCTCGTTGTCCAAGCGGACATGCGTGATGGCATCCTCCTTGCGTGCCACGACGAGCCCACGTCAGGACACTTGGGCGACTCACGGACTCTCGCCAGAGTGCGCCAGCAGTATACTACTGGTCACGACTATCGACTAATGTACACCGCTACATGCAAGGCTGCCGCGAGCGCTAGCGTCGCAAGGCGCCACCTGTGAACCCCGCGGGCCTTCTCCACCCTATTGCACCACCACAGACACCCTTCGACCTTGTGGAAATGGACCTTCTAGGAACTTTCCATTTGTCGTCCGCGCGAAACTAATATATTACCGATTACTCGACTCGTTAGGCCGAGAGAAAGGCGTTAGCTCGTGGTATGGCGTCTGAAGTCGCGAAGTTCTTCCTGCACCACATCGTCCTACGGCATGGCGCGCCGTCATGTGTGATTAGGCACAGAGGGACGTCCTGTACAGCGCGAATGATGAAGGACATTTTCAGACTGAGCTGCACAAGTCACTGAAAAACAACAGCTTACCATCCACAAACAAATGGACTGACGAAGAGCCTCAACAAGACCATAGCAGACATGCTTTCAATATACGTGGATGTACAACACAAAATTTTCTGCCATACATCACGTTTGCGTACAACACGGCAATGCAGGAAACAACGCGATTTTCACCTTTCCGCCTTGTTTACGGACGCAACGTGCAAACCATGCTTCATGCTATGCTTCCGTGCGATAATAGCGATGAAAGTGCTCCAGACGCCGAGCAATACCCGGTACGCCGAAGGAGCTCGTAAACTGGCTCGCCTAAACATCAGTCTTACCACTTACTACCGCTTACCACCCTGGCGACCGAGTGTGGGTGTGGACACCTATCCGACGACCAGGCTTGTCTGCAAACCTTCTGAGCCGTTATTTCGAAACGTACAAGGTTATCTGAAGTGTCAGTGACCTGACCTACTAAGTATTTCCGGACGGCGCAGTGTCTCCACGTCGACAACTTCGGCCCGAAACCGTGCATGTCGTACGATTCAAGCCGTACTACACACAGTTGATCTTGTAATTTTCCTGCTACTTTTATTACCATAGGACAGTGATATTTCTTGTGGCAGTTTCTTTTGTTTTGTTTACCTGTGTGTGTGTGTGTGTGTGTGTGTGTGTGTGTGTGTGTGTGTGTGTGTGTGTGTGTGTGTGTGTGTGTGTGTGTGTGTGTGTGTGTGGGTGTGTGTGTGTGTGCGCGTGTGTGTAGTACACACACACACACACACAGGTTTACCTGTTTGCATGTGTGTGTGTGTGTTCCTGTTCGCACATGGCGCGGGTGTCGGTGCATCCTCTCTATTTTCCTTGCGGTTCCTAATGCTCACACTCTGGTTCTCTGCGGCTGAGCGTGTTCCAGTTATATTATTGCGATAGCAATTATATGGACACACTCGGCTGATTTTCACCGTCGCCGTCTGTCGACGCCGTCATGTCCCGGATATGTATATGTATGTGTATATATAAAGAAGGCATAAAGAAAAAATAAATCAGTAGAAAAAATTCAAAACCACCTGACCGGGGATTCGAACCAGCGACCCCCTCGCTCCGCAGCCTGCTGCGCTAGCCAACACAGCCACACGCCATGCTCGTGCCAGCGATATAACGGTGAGCTATTCATATGCACCATTTGCCGCTCGCGGTACGCAGGTCTCGGAACAGCTTGTGTTTTTTATCACGCAACGCCCTTGAATTTTCTTTAAATTTGAAAAACTGCCCTTGGGACGCGCACGAAAAAAGTGGCCTCCTCCTGTACTAAATCATAATGCAGAAAAACAAAGAACACCGGTAGGCACACTTAAGGTAGGCACACTTTGCATCAGACGCCACCGCGTGGCAAGAGACGCAGAGTGGTAATTCCACAGGCCGCAGTTTAAAAGAAAAAGAAACATTAGCCAGCGTCGGCTTCTGCATTGTGGACAACTGCAGCGCGTTGTTCAAACACAAAGACGTAAGAACTGTGACAGTTGTTAGTTCACGCTTGTCCTGTGTATACCTATGCGTCCTTTTCGAGCGTCCTTCTTTGTGCTGCGGCTGTGAGTTGCAAGTATCGAGCTGCTTGTCGTTCTTCGTGTGACAAACTAATTTCTTGCTATCGCATTCACTGCTTCGCCCTAGGGGGCGAAACTGTGACTTTTTTAAGGAGAGCGAAGCTTCTTAGGCTCGCACGATGTCCGTTGTCGCCGTCGTCGTCGTAGGTCCCCGTCGGAACAGCTGCGGCGCCGCTCCGAAACCCTCTCTCAGCAAGCGTATCGATCAAGGTCATGACGTCGTGCACAGAACCGTTCGCAGAGAGCACGCAGCGCGCATACCGACCGCGACCAGGCGTAGCGCCGGCGCCGCGCCGCTCGTACCTAGAGCGCGCATACAAGCTTTGTACAGCGCGCTGCGGTGCTTGCAATTAAGCCGCTCGTACTTAGATCATGCAGTGCTAGCGCATCGATCTATGGCGCTACACATTAGCACAATAAAATGACGTAGACTGGGGTTCCAAGGAGCTTCACTCCATCATCAGCATTCACTTTTTTTCCTTTACAAGCATCGAGTCGATGCTTTTCAAAGGGGGACTTATGCCGCATGGTTTTTGTGTGTGAGAGCCACGCGTGAAAGACAACAAGGAAGTTCGGACTGAGCCGCTTCTTGGCCTATAATTTAACGTGTATTAACCAGCGAACACCCACTTACGCTTGTAATCGGTCTATTTCTCCGATTAATCTTACTTTCTATAGTCCTAGCCTCTCTATTTCTACATGGTCTACTTTGAACTCGGGTACAAGTAGCGACCATTTTCCTATATTGTTTGAGCTTGTTTGTCCTGTGACTTCAGTAAACAGCCAGTCGATTACTCACATCAATTTTAATACATTTGAAAAGGTGCTACGCGGGGTTTTGTCAAAACGAACTGATGAAAATGAAGAGCAAAATGCTACGAACTTCAGCGATGTTATAAAGACATCTCTAAATAAAGCTAAGTTTACAGTAAAGGTTTCTAAAAGAAGTTCTTCTAATCCATGATGGAACTCAGATTGTTCACGGGATTACAGGCTAAGAAAAGCTGCGTGGCGGAAACTGCTCTACAACCAATGTCCTAGAAATTGGAGGGATTATAAGTATGCGGCTGCAGTTTTTAAACGAACAGTCGCCACTGCGAAGGATTGTCATGATAGCCAACGTTCTGAGTTTCTTTCAAAGCCTGGCAATAGGAAACCCCTTTTAATTTCCTTAAAGCCAAAAAAGTAATTCCGTCACCAAGTACCATCGAATCGGTAGTCTCAACGCCAAGTGAATTGTCTGGTTTCCTGGAAAATATTGCTAAAGGACTTGAAAGTCGCTTTCACGGCTGCTTGCTCATTCCACTCGCGGTCGCCTGTCAAAAGTGACGACTTTGAAGAGGTGACAGCTTCGGAACTAGCACAAGTAGTGAAGATCTTGCCCAGTGCGGCGCCAGGTCCTGATGGCATAACCGCATCGGTAATAAAAACTGTACATAAAGTTTCGCCCCAGGATTTACTTGCAGTAGTTAACCACTCTATTAGAAATTCATGGATTCCGCCTGAGTGGAGAATTGCGAAAATAATTCCTTTATTAAAAAAGCAATCTGGATTCACTTTAGCTAACATTAGGCCTATTTCGCTCACATCTAATCTGGTAAAACTAATTGAAAGAATCTTACACATTTGGATAGACAATCGGTTGAACGAAAACATGATCCTGAGCCCATGCCAAATTGGATTTAGGCGTGGCTGCTCCATTTGGTGTGCCCATGTTGACTTAGAAAGCAGGATACAATTAGCTCGTTCTAAGAAACACTTTTCTGCTTTGGTCACTCTGGATATTACAAAAGCTTATGATAGCGTGGAACACGTTAAATTAATAAATTCGCTAACTCACGTAGATTTGCCACACTACTTCGTTGCGTGGTTATACTCATTTTTAAAAGACAGATAATTTTATTGCTCGCAATCTGAAGTGTCTTCTTCAAAATATAAACAAACTAGAGGTCTCCCCAAGGTTCGGTATTGTCACCATTATTATTTAATATATTACTGTGTACTATCCCTACACATATGACGTTCAGGTGTATGTATACGCTGACGACACTGCATTTTTTGCTACAGCTGCAGATATACATACACTATATCAAATTCTACAAATGTATATGAACACTGGAAACGTGGCTTTAGGGCATTAATTGATCTTTGAACATCAGGAAAAGCGCAATGGTAGTTTTCCCCCTAAGTGTCCCTGTGCAAATTTTGTTGCTTTACCGACAAGATACCATCCTGCAGGTGGAATCGGTCAAGTATTTAGGGGGTGACTTATACCGAAAAACTAAATTGGGCTGCGCATATAGAAAATATGGCAGCTAAAGGAGCACGGGTGGTAGGGATGCTTCGTAGAGTCAGCAGTAAACGATCTGGTTTACGTCGTGATGTGCTCATTATGATTTATTGTATGTATATACGCCCGATATTGGAGTTTGGCTGCGTCTTGTTTTCTGGAGCTCCTGCTTACAAACTTCGACCACTGGTTCTTCTAGAACGCGAATCATTAAGGTCATGTCTTGGGCTTCCCAAATTTGTCGCAAATAATATTTTGTGTAAAGAAGCGCGCCTGCCTTCTCTTCTGACACGGTTCCAAATTCTAACAGTACGTACCTTCCTAAAGATATATGCGACACCACAGAGGAGGTCATAGTATGTTTTTATTAATAAGCCGATGTCCTTTTTTAACCATCAGTGGTCTAGAATAAGGAGTCCACAAGTGATTGTCGCACAGAAACTCTTGGAAAAAATACAGGTAAACCTTCGTGAGGTACTTGTACTTAACAGATCTCCTCAAACAATTAGAATAGAGTTCGACAATATATTTGCTAAGGAATGCAAACATTTACCCAATAGGTACCTGAATGCCGTTTTGGAGGACCACCTGGCAAATTTAGAAACAAACATCGTTATAGCGACTGACGCTTCAGTTTGTGAAGAAAAGGCAGGAGTGGGAATTGCATCCTCAGCTTTGGATTGGTCTTTTTCAATTCGTTTACCCGACTTTACGCCTATTTATCAAGCGGAATTGCTTGCGATTGTCCTAGCCTTACGTAAATTACCCCTATCAATAACAGAAGCTGTCATTCTGACAGACTGTCTCTCTATCTGTTCTGCATTAACTGCAACTAATTTGTCGAATGCCTAAGAAGTATTTTATTCTTTTGTCCCAAGACATTTTTTTCTTATTCGCTTAGTGTGGGTACCAGGTCACAAGGGTTTAACCCTCAATGAATATGCAGATGCACTTGCAGTGGCATCACATAATGGTCCCATAATCTCTATATTGCCGACGCTGGCGTTTATCTCAGCGGCACGATTTGAAAAAGTTTGCCACGTCAGATACCTTTGCCAAATCGGCTTTAGCAACATCTGAGTTTCCCCACCTTAAATATCCATGGAAAAATCGTTGGTGCTGCACCAGAAGGGAAGAAATATCAATTACCAGGTTACGATGCCGAGTTCCCCCACTGAACTTTTACCTACACAGGTCTGGTCTGGTACAGTCACCCTTATGCCTCCACTGCAACGAGAGTGAATCTCTGCAACATTTCTTTTTGACATGCAGATTGTTCACAAATCAAAGAAAACGACTGCTAGATCAACCTCTCCGAAGGATGGGCTTAAATTTATCCCTTCCGGTGGTTCTTTCCTTTGGTGCAACTGAAATGGGCTTCAGCCACAGGAACGTTTGCGAATCCGTGTGCGATTTTTTACGCGAGACAAAACGAATAGAATGCCAAGTTTATGTACAATTTCACTGTTTCAACCTATTGGCTTCTTAATTTTTTACTTTTTTTGTTAATTATTCTTTTTTATTGCGATAGCAATTATATGGACACTCGCGGCTGGTTTTCGCCGTCGGCGTTGGCGTCATTTGCCGTATATGTATATGTATATATATAACCGGGCCCGCCCGTCGTTCGTGAGCGTGAAAAGACGCGAGGGGGGGTCCCTCGAGCGACCTTCGATTTTACGAGCGGGGGGCGCGCGCGTTATCTCCCCTTCTCGGCGGCCGACAACGGGCGGGGGGAGGGGGGGGGGGCGACGTTCGATTTTACGAGCGCGGGCGTGGGCGCGCGCGTTAACTCCCTTCTCGGCGGCCGACGGCGGGCGGCCGGTGTACCCTTCTACGTGCTGCGCTCTCAACGCGAAGAGAATTCTCTTAAACAAGCGTTTTCTAGAGTTGCGTGAGATCGGATCCAAAAAGAGTTAGCTGCCAGCCTCACTTCGTATAACATTACAATTTTTTGCTATCGCATTCATTGCTTCACCCTTGCGGTGAAACTGTGACTTTTTTTTTAAATCTGGATTGTACCAGTGAATTTCTTTTTAAACCATCCATTCCTAAATATATTCGGACTGTAAAACATTTTTATCTCTAAAATAAGGTACCGCCCGTTTCATGGCCGATACCCCGCGGTGGGTTGCGCCAGGTAACTGAGGATCAACCAACCAACCAACTCAACAAACAGAACAACGCAAGGTTGTCGTCATAATTGTGACAATGTGATGACGTCATCTCATGACACCATCGCTTGGTCAAAGGTGGGCCGATCACGGGGGCAGTGCAAAACCACGTTAGGTGCGGAAAGCTTTTTGAAGGGTGGCGGGAGCAGGATCAATACAACGACTGAGAAGAGAAAGACGGCCTTCGCCTTCGAGTCGTCTAAGGTGAATGCATAGGGGGGGCCTGCGAGTTTTTTCGAGCTTGCGTACGTGCGTTTTTGAGCGTGCGTCAAAGTTTCCTTGTTTTTAAGTTTGTAGTTGTGATCTTCTGCTGTCGCATACGTATAAAATACGAAAATTTTGTTTCGTAATGATAGTGTAGCGTAAAAGGTATAACGGATGAACACAGCAAACTCAGCTTTGAGTCCTTGACCTCAGTGACTGGACAAACAACACCGTCCAACGTGTAACATCCATAAGCTTGCACTACTGCGACGTCATAAGCATGCGCAGCTAGTATTTTGAGATATCGCTAGTTGCGCGATGACTTCTTCATCGTTTCTATTTCCAGGCGTCCAGTTAAAGCAACGGTAAATTACGGGACTGACTGCAAAAACACGGAACATTTTGAGAAAGAGAAGTGCAAAGACGTGCTCACATGGGACATAGACACAGGAATAGTGTCTCCTTTAAATCTCCCTGTCAACGCCACAGTCCGACTCATCGGTAAAAACCGGACCGTAACTGTAACACTTGACTTTAATGGTGTATCGAATCTAAAATGGGAGTTCAGGAAAGAAGAACCAGACCGAAAGGAAAATGCCTTTGGCTGTAGTGAAACAGGTATCTTCACTTACTGTTATACAAATAACTTGGTTGTACCCAAAACGGCTGTCTCTGAATGTTACAAACTGTGTTTCTATACAACATTCATGCTGACTGAAAACTGCAGCGACGGACTTCAGAATTACTGGAATAATGACTGTGCTAAAGTAGACAGGAAGACGAAGGTGGGTTAGGGGTGGGGTTTCAAACCCCCGAAGTTTTTTCAATTTTACATATGTATATTACGCGCACACTTTACACATACAAACGCACGCACCGACATCAAGGTTGAATGACCACTCGCCCCTGCCATAAAAACATTTCTGGCTATACCTCTGAAGGAGCAATGAGTCATTACCAGAACTTATTAAGGCGAAAGCCTTAAGATGCCTCATCAAAGACGAAAATTGACCGTCGGCGCCGTTGGCGTCAACAGGAGTGATACGAAAAAAAATTGTTAATTGATGACGTCAATGTATCAAGGCATCATGATATCCCAGATTGTCAATATTCGTGATGTCATCACATTTGTCATCGTCGCTCGGTCAGTGGTGGGCCGATCACGGAGGCAGTGTAAAACTAGATAAGGTGCAGGAAGCTTGCAATGCCTCCGATCATGGAAGCAGTGCAAATCCACGTTAGGAGCAGAAAGCTTTCGAAGCGAAGGGGAGGATCATTACACTGACTGAAAAGAAAAAAGATGGCTTTCGCCTTCTAGTCGTCCTAGGCGAATGCATATGGGAGCCTGTGAATTATTTTTCATTTTATTTTAGTTATATCGGTATATATTTTGCAAGCTATTGTGGACTGCAGGCCATGCACCGGGCACGGGCACAAACGGTGGATTGGCGAACTACTGTAAACATAAGTCATGTACTCAGAAGCAAGTGTCACACAAACACCGAATATGAAGTAAATGTAAACAAGATTACTTCAATAATAATAACAATGCGAGCGAGAATATTTATATAGGGTACATGTTGCAAATAAAGGACGACGAAGGGGTGCGGGCACGAGCAACAGCCACGGGCGCTGGCTCGCTCAGTTGTTCGAATGCCTTCGACGTAGCCATAGGTGTGCGCACGAGGAAGGCAGGGGGAGGGGGGGAGGGGGGGGAGGGGGGGGAGGGGGGGGCGCAGCCCCCCTCCCCCCTGCCTTCCCCCAAGTCACCTAAGTCACGCAGCCCCAAGTCACCTAAGATAGGGGGGCGCAAAGTCTGCCCCTTACATTGACTTAATAGGGAAGGGGGGCGCTGCGATGAACCTTCGCCCCCCCCCCTTTTAAGGGGAACCCTGCGCATGCTTATGGTCATAGCCAGACGTCCGGGTCAGGGTCTCTTCTTCGCGTTTCGTTACACTTAGTTTTGGTGCCCAAACCCGGGATCGAACCAGGGACCTTTGGGTGTCTGTCGACATCCCAAAGGCATTCCTTCGTCGGGAGACTCCGGCGGCGATGTCTCCAAATCAGAACGAAGTGTAGGAAACGCGAAGAAGGAACCCGGACCCGGACGTCTGGCTACATCGAGGGTATTAGAACAACTGAGCGAGCGCGCCCGTGGCTGTTTCTCGTGCCCGCGCCCCTTCGTCCTCCTTTATTTGCAACGGTACATTCTTTTTTATGTTATATTAATCATCCAATCATACAGGGATTCTACTACCCCCCGTGCAGCAAACCGTCCTTAGGTTTGGCATTAAGTCGTCATTAATCTCATATAATACGCGCTAATTTCTCAGCAGATCATTAAGACGATAACTTAGACTGTAGAAAAATTTTTGGGTTTCTACTCGATAAACATAATTGTACAACGTTTCACTAAAGTTTTGTATTTTGTAGCGATGCCCTATCGTAGATAGTTCATAATATGTTAGTGATTACGCATTTATGCATTAGTTGTCATGACAGAACTTTTGACGTCTCCTGATGAATAATTTTGAGGAATGACTTCAACTGCACAGCATGAGCTTATTGTTCACCAATGAAATTTCAGGAAAACGAGCTACGCGTAATCTACCCATTATGTCAGTGCCATACCAAATCTGTTCAAGGTCTCTTTACCATGCATACACATAACCATAAATGAGTTTTTTTAACACGAAAGTGTTTTATGCCGGGGTCCACCACGGCTCCTCCGACGTATTTCCGTCACGGATATGACGTTGTAAAATATAAACTAACATATTTAGATCAAAGAAAAAATTAGAAGAAAAAGTTCCGTCACCGGGCGTCGAACTTACGCCCTCTCGCTCCGCATTAGCTCCGCAGCGCGCGGCGCGAAACCACTCGACCACGAGATCGTTCGTTCCTCAGGTTGCTAACGGCAAGTTATTTATATACACCACACACCGTTGGCGGTCCTCGGAGCTCGACGACTTCAGCGCGTTTTCATCATCACTAGCGAGATGGCGCGAAGGTGGCACGGAGTGCGCGATGAGCGCGCGCCCCCACGGGGCGTGGTCGCTCGTGCGCGCGCGCTTATCTCTTGATCGGGGCATTGGGGCGCGTTATACGCCTTGTCATTCCACCGCAAGTTTGCTATGATGTTACAGTGGTTAAAGAGTGCATGTCACTTCGCTCGCCGCAGCGGCCGCGTTTACGAAGGGAGCGCGCTGCTCACACACGAAGTAACAATTGTGACAGTTGTTAGCGCTTGTCTTGTGTATACTTGTGCGGTCGTTTCGTGCGTCTTTCTTTGTGTTAGATCAGCGCGCTGTAGGTGTCGAGCTGTGACAGTTAGTCCGCGCTCGTCATGTGTATGCTCATTTCGTGCGTGTTTTCTGCTTGAGGTGCGCGCTGCAAGTTTCCAACTGCTTGCGGTTCTTCGCGTGCCATTACAATTTGTTTCTCTAGCATTCATTCTTTCGGCCTTGTGGCGAAATAAAGCAGAATAAACGCTCAACTACCTCTGTGAAGACACGTTTCACTTTCGTGTTATAGCGATTCCTATGATAGAGGGATCAGCCATGTTTTTTTTTTTTTTTGCTTCCCTATTTATTCCCCTTATACAACTGCCCACAAACCATAAGCGTTCGTGAGGTGTCCTAGTGTTTTTTTAACCATGCTACCTACGCAAAATTGCTCTTATTTTTTTTGCATACATTAATTTACTTTGACGCCACTAATTTCATGAAGTGCTATTTTTCATTTCGCTTTCCAGGAATGCAATTTCAGCGCTGAGGCCCGCTTTCGTGGATATTTTGCGTTCCATCTCGAACAAGTGAGAGGAGATATGCCGAACTATGATGCTTTTAACATAGTCGTCCTCAAAAACCACACGGAAGGACTGGAAGTGCGCGACAATATGTTGGTTTACAACGTAACTGGCAAATTTCAACACACGCTGGTGTGCAAACGCGACAGGGCTACACGGAATGGCAACATCATACGTTCAGTTCAATAAATTAAACACACTGCAGGGCTCATTTACGACACATCGGTAGAACTATAACGGAGCAGCGAAAACAAAAACTTGCAGGGCGCTTGAGCTTCGCCTTCAAAAGTAGAAGACGATAACGTAATCGGGCCCCGTGCACATCGCCTTCTCAATTGTTGGAGTGGCTTCGGTTCTCAGTGCATGCCTCAACCGTGCCGCAAGGAAACGAACGTCTGCGCGCGTAACATTGGACGTTTCAAACTATCCTAAAGTGCCTACTACAAATACAGCTGCGAAATGCCCACTAAACCATAATTATTCCTTTCGCGAATCAGCTAAGGGCCAACTACGTGTCCTTAGGGCAACACGCGAACCTACGCAGCTGCGCACATTTTTTTATGCTTTTGCTGATTATGGTAAGATGTGTCTGAGCACTTTCTAAAGGGTGTGCCTTGAAAACACCCACTCTGTGCGAAATTCACATGTTTTGACGCCTGGTGCGATTCTACGCTTCTGCCACGCAATTTTACATGCGTTAAGGAGTCTCCTCCCATTACGTGGCATTCACATAGTATTTTTTTTAATTAGTCTTAAGCAATCACGTGGCTTTGTAGTAGAACACCTGAGTGACGTGCTAAAGGTCTGGGTTCGGTTCTCAATTGAGCCGAAGATTTTTACTATTTATTGTCTTTGCATCTTTCTCGATTTTTCGCTCACGGACAACGACGCCGACGTCAACACCAGAATTTCTGCGAAACGAGCTCTTTAACGTTATCACGTTAAAAAGAAACCAGGGCAGCTACACACTAGTGGCGCGAACACTGAGGAAACAGCGGAGATGGTTACCTCAGCCTCCTCCTCGCCCTCACTTCTTTTTTGCCACCCTCGTTCCAAGTTCGTATAAATGCCACGCACTTGGTAATAATGACAATAATTAAAAATGCAAATGTAAGGCTAAATGACAAGAAAAAAATGTACTCATATTAAACAAAGAACGTGTATATTAGCAATTAGTTACGCTTGTTTAAGCATGAACAAACAAGGACCAGCTGTTGCAGTCCTCACTATTATGAGTAGTCGTGGTAGATACATTTAGTAAAAGATTAGCCATTTACTGGATAGTAAGAAAAACGGACAAAAAACAGTTAATTAGTCATGTGGAATTTCCGCTCACACAGCAATGTGCTAGCTTGCGTGAAAAATGAAACAAAAATGAAATGAATGCCAAATGCTGTTTTAGCAAAAAATAAAATAAAAATTAAAGACCTAGCACGCTAATTCATTGCATTCAAGCATACATTTAGCACTTCTAAGTAAACATTTCTATGGTTGGGCGCAAAAATAAAACCAGAAGACAGAATCGCGTTCACAGATAAATCGAGAATACCGTATAGAGCGTGGGCCTTGCAACTAAGTCAAAGTCGCCTAAATTGAACTCTGGTAAATCGAATTATCCTAATATCTTTTACGTTGGACTTTTTTCGAACACGACAATGCTTTAAAGGAGCACTGACACAAAAATTCCGCACCTTGTTTTTTTCTTTTTTTTTTTTTTTTTGTTGCAATAGGTAGCTTATGACCCACTTATCACGGCTGCAAACCTGGTTTGCGCGAGTGCGCGACGGTTACTTATTTAGAGCCGTTTTTAGAGCGCCCAGTCGCAGTTTCGGTTTCATAGAGCACCGAGCTAGGCAGGAGCAGTTCCGGTGGCAAGATAAACGCAGCTGGCCGCGTGACCACGCAAAACTGTGACGTGGCGCCACGCGCGCGAGCGGGCGCCGCACTGACAGCCAGCACAGCCAGCACACTCAAAGCCGCAGACAAGGAGGAAGGAATCGCAGGCAGCGCAAGCGCAAGGTGTGTGCCAGCAACCAGCCAACACAAACTCGTGACGTAGGTTTGTTTACATTGCCACTCCGTTGATGTCGGCGTCGCGGGGGCCTTCGCATCTCGCTCAGTCGCGCGGCATGCACATTAAAATTGATTTTAAATATGTTCTACGCTATATTTGTCCTTGATATTTCGTAGATGTTGCGTATGTCTCCACATAAATCTATCTCGCTCATTATCTCGCCTTCGAAATTTTGTGTCAGTGCTCCTTTAAAATCAACTTCTGCCACAGAGACTTGTCATCTCAACTTCGGCTGTTGCCCAGAGTTGTCCCATATTGAGGCTCATAGGCGTGCGCCCGGTTCCCCGTCAGGGGGGGGGGGGGGGGCGAGGGTTCGTCGCAGCGCCGCCCCCCCCTCCCTATTAACTCAATGTATGGGGCAGACTTTGCGCCCCCCTTCTTAGGCGAGGGGGGGGGGGGGACGGCCGCCCCCCTCTGCCCTCCTCGTGCGCACGCCTATGTTGAGGCTTTCATGTTCACCGAACCAGAGACTTGCTTTCCACTCGCTCCAGCGAGCGCGCAACTTCGAAAACCATCGCACTGCACAAAACCAAAATAGCTGCGGTCTAAAATCACATGACAGCAAGACTACAGCTTGAATTACACCATCTTTGCTCATGGTGGCCACGTTTCCTATTGTTCGACATCGCGAGCGCATATGTCTGAAGAATGGAGCATGGTGTCGCTAATTTCAGTCGCCGCTATGCATTTGTTCAACAGCACTCCTTTTTCTTTTTTTTTTTTTTTTGTTTCACTGGTAAAAAAAAATAATACATATTTTACGATGCGAAACCGTGCAGTGCCGAGCACACAAAAGGGCTAGGAGCCATTTAAAAATGGCGTCAAAACTGTCTTCTGATATACACGAGGGTATTTAATCGTTATTTCTTCCTGTGTGTATTTTTTTTATAATTGTAAAGGTCTACAAAAGCGGTGTACCTTCGATAGTTCATTGAAGCCGCCGTCTTCTCGTCCTCTTCTCCTCTCTGTCTTCTCGCTGTCCCTTCACTTTGTCGCCGAGCGGTTGTGGTTCGTTTAAAGGAGCACTGACACAAAACTTCAAAGGCGAGATAATGAGCGAGATATACTTATGTGGAGACATACACAACATCTACGAAATATCAAGGGCAAGTGTAGTCTAGAACATATTTAAAATCAATTTTAAAGTGCATGCCGCGCGACTGAGCGAGATGCGGAGCCCCTCGAGACGCCGACATCAACGCGGCGACAACGTAAACAAACTTACGTAACGAGTTTGTATTGGCTGGTTGGTGGCACGCCTCGTGCTTGTGCTGCCTGCGATTTCTCCTTCCGTGCCTGCGGCTATGCGTGTGCTGGCTGTCAGCGCGGCGCCCACGTCACAGTTTTGCGTGGTCGCGTGCCCAGATCTGTTTATCTTGCCGCCGGATCTGCTCCTGCCTAGCTCAGTGCTCTTCGAAACCGAAACTGCGACTGGGCGCTCTAAAAATTCAGTCGATACATTTTTTATGATGTCGACACAACGAAGTTGAGACGAGATACGCTGGGAAGTGATACTGTGGACATTTCCCACCTTGAAAACGTAGAGGAAGGGCTAATACAGCATAGAAATAGTTTAGTGTACAACATCACTGGTAAATTTCAACACCTGCTGGTATGCACGGGTGAAACGTTCCCACATAGTCAATAACACTGGTGCTGATCGAAGAATTAATCTTCAAATAAATAAATGAATAATGAATGACGCTAGGCTAAGTTATCATTACACGCATGTTATATATCACTAGAACAATTTGGAAGCAGCAATAAAAAAGAAAAACAGTATTCTAGGTGCAGAAGACAGGACGAAACACTTGGTCCTGTCTTCATTTTTGTCTTTGCCATCTTCAGAGCTGTTCAAATAATGTACCAACTAGGCAGGGTTGCCGTTGGTGGCTACTTTGCGCCAAAATGGCTACTTTCCGACACTGTCTGGCGACAAAAATTCAGGTTGGCGCCATGGTTACTTTTTGGCTACTTTGAACTTGAAGATAAAACAGCAAGCAAGTTTAAAGAATAACCACTGTTTGCAAGCTTTTCTGTAGTGCTGGCCTATGCGCGCACGTGTCCTTTTCCCGCCAGCACGCTAATGCGCGTCGAGGCACCCAACGAGCGTCCCTTCGTCTGAAAAGACAGAAGGAAACGCATAGCATATAGCAAGCTGGTGACGCCAGATTCTAATGCTGAAACACAGCGCGCCAAAGAGATATCCGCAGTAAAATGAAGCTGAACTGTTCATCTTCGACCAGATTTTGCTACTTGAAACTGGACTGGTATTATTGTAACTTTATATCAATTTCGGTCTACGGCGTCAAGAAGAAACAGCGTCAACGTTTAATCTTCCCTCTGAGTGGTTGGCACAAAATTACTTTTGCGAGAACTCTCTTTAATGTAGACAAACTGTATGCAGGCCCACTGAAGGTATAATATTAATTAATTTATTTGCAACTTACTTGTGGCTTGAAGACCAAGCAAGAGGATTGTGCTCGTGATACTCCAATCGTCCTCGTTTATTCAAAATCATATTATTTACTGTTCACAACTAACAACTACATACATAATAACACCTTTTTTTCTATTTGGCTACAAATTTGGCGCTGAAATTAAACGACATGGCTACTTTGGCTACTTTTAGCTTGAGATTTGGCTCCTTTTCAAATCTACCCAACGGCAACCCTGCAACTAGGTAACTATTGTGCATACTAAAGGCGGGCTAGTTGGTACATGTCTAAAAGAAGGGATGAACAGCGTAAACATAGGACAAAGAAAAGAAAACAGCACTTGTCTCAGACTCGTAACCAGGGGGGGGGGGGGGGCGCTAGGGGCCCTCCCCCTTTCCCCGAAATTCGGATGGAAGGGGGTGTTTTACCGAGGAAAAAGTAATAAAAATGGGTGTTTTTCAAGGCTTTCAACAAGTGCCCCCCCCCCCCCCCCCCCCGAAAAAAATTCCTGGCTACGGGCCTGACTTGTCTACTAGTGTTTTGTTTTTTTCCTCCCATGCTTGCACTGTTAATCCCTTATTTTATGCAATTACTGTAGTATTCACCATCACAGGAAGTGGGGCAAGCTTGTGAACTAGTTATTGGGCATTACAGAACAGGTTTACAACCATCAAGGAAGGTGAAAACGAGTGCAAAATACACAGAGCCAACTACGGTAAAAGCTCGTTATTTCGACACTTGTTCATTTAAAAAAAATCACGCCATATCCACAGAGTGAATGATGATGAGTGGGCGAAGCTCGATCGTTTTCATCCATGGCAGAAAGAGAATGTGTGGTCTGGAACGCGCTTATACTTGATGGTCATCAGCGTCATCGTTATCACGTGTAGTGGGTACATTCCACTATACTGGAACGCGCTTATACTTCATCGTTATGACGTTTAGTGGGTACATTGCACTATACTGCGTCATCGTCATCTTTATCACGTGGAGTGGGTACATTCCACTATACGTGGCTACCTACCTACCTACCTACCTGCCTACTACAACTACTACTACTACAACTAACAGAGGAGGGACAGACCCACATCCTAAGGAGCTTTGCCCCTAAAAATTTGATAATCCAGACGTGCTTCCTGGTCCCGGCCAGCATATGCCTTGTTTAATGGCATCAAACTCTTGTTATTTTAGTCATATTTGGCCTCAATCCGGTTGATTAGGACGATTTTCGGAGCACACCGAGCGTGATGAGTCGCAAATGTATGACGCGAAGGAATGAAAACGCCATTCATGTATAGCCGAAACGGCCGCAGGCTTTCAGAAAGGCGTGGTCACCATCCACAATCGCTTTTTGGTACATAATAAGGTTTGCGTTCACAGCACGTTTCGGATAAGGACACGAGGGTTCACCTTGTGAACCAAGTCGCAAATGACAATAATTGCGGCTTTTGTACTGCTCTTATGCAAAATAATTAGTGGATTTACCTATTCCTCAAGACAATGAAAGTGCATTGATGTAATAGACATTTATTTTTGTTTTATTGATACTTTCAATAATTTGTCATTCCATTTATTCAGAAAATTTTTCCGGTCCTGTGAAATCCAAATTAACGAGCTTCTACTGTGTTGATGTTGCCGCCATGAGTTTTTGTGACGTGCGCCCACACTGGTGACAAGGCCATGAAACATCATCGGGAGCAACAGCCACCAGCTTGTGGTCTGCAAGATGTTCGCACACCTTGGAAGCCACGTCCAGCTAACTTTGTTGCCATAGGAAGATACATTGCTCTGCTTCAGATGTCCCTGTGTGAGCGGTGCGCAATTCAAACGTTGCATTCACAAAAACTTGCTTGTAAGTGAACCATTGGACCAGCGGCACTGCAACAGTTTTAATTTAGCATAGCCTCAGTCTTCCTTTGTGGCAGCAGTGAGACTGTTTATCTTGAAACAGCACATTAACACACTTTCCTACGCTGAGGCTAAAATTACATGGTCTGCTATGTAAATGAAGTTACTATGAAAAGTGAAAAATTGTTAGATCGAGCGTGCCATCCTAGCAAAGGCATGCAATCTTCTGTTGCAGATCATATTCGTAGTGAAGAACAGAACATATCAGTCCTCTTTCTTAGTCAAGGCGCCCATTTTAAGTTACAACAAACAGAAATAAAGTGAAACCGTGCAGAGTAGATGTGATAATTTTTATTTACAAGTGATGTTTCAATGAAACAAAATTAAAGGACTTATAAGGGCAAGAAGATGACACTGTGGTGATGATTCTAAGATGTTGTCTTTGCCAGATTGCTGAATCCAACTCCAACACATGTGAGTTGGACTTTAGGTGCACCCTCACCCGGGCAATCACCCTCCACCTTGAAGGTTACACCAAAGAAATCTCGCAGGTGGCGCAGCATCTGTATCCTGAAAAAGGAATATCTGAAATTAATCTCTAAGTGAGGCATTTAAAAGCTCCAAAACACCAGATATGTACATGCTTAGAAAACAGAGACCATCTGAACCTCAAGTGAACGCACCAATGCAAAACATAAACAGCTAAATAGCGCAAACTTCAGGGACAAAAGACAAGAGAGTGCGACACACACTCTTGTGTGTCGCACTCTCTTGTCTTTCGTCCCTTAAGTTTGCACTATTTAGCTGTTCAAATGGAGTACCAACTAGCCCAAACACGCACTTTGTCAAAAAATAAAGCCAGAGACATCGAGGAATGGCACTCAGTGGAGGAATGGCACTCTCCAGTATGCACACATATACAGTAGACTCCCGTTAAGACGAACTCGAAGGGACCACGGAAATTTGTTCGTCTTATCAGGAGTTCGGCTTATCAGAAGTGCCCCCTTAAAAAGACATGCTAACATGCCAAGTGAATCCAAATATGTTTCTTGACAGCACTGAATGGAGTAGGCTTGAAATTGGGTGGAAATAACCAGAAAAAGCATTTATTTGGCTCAACCTGATAGAAACTATGCCTTCCAGTAGAGCATTTACACGAATCTAACGAGCACCCGATTTCGCGGGTTCATAACAATGCTCTTGAATGTATTGCTAACACATTTTAACAACAAGTCCGTAGCATTGCCCCATGTTGAAAATTCGAAAACCATAAAAAAAAAAGGGAGAGATAAGCACAAATTTCCTTCAAAGAATGGAAAATTTATTCTCCTGGCAGTTCATTTTTTTCGGTGAGCCTGCTTGCTCACCGAAAAAAATCACTTCTGTATAAGCCTCGATCGCGTGCCAACAAAGCCAATATACGCTGAGCTGCTTAAGAAAGTGCGAGCTTTTCTTCGAGGTTCGCATATTTTCCTGTTTTCGGCCCGGAGTAACGTTTCCTGATCGACGTGCAGCTGAAGATCTCCGTTCGCGCCACTCACGGTCACAAGCCTCGGGCACACGAAAAAGATGCAACTCAGCTGTATTTGGTGTGCAAAATAACCTTCCTTTGTCGTGAGCTTTCATTATGGAAATGGCGCGTCACAATTCGCACTTTACTGGGAAAAGATACCACGCGCACAAGCCCTATGCGAGACAACGCGAACTGCACCCATCATGTGCTCGGCCGCCATTTTGGGAGGTCGATGACAATGCACCTAACCTCTCTGACGGGAGGGCTAGCATCCGCAAACGTGGTTTCGGTGTTTCGTACGCGATTGTAAGGCACAGGAAATTTTTGTTCTCGTTGTCGCTTTTGTTTGGCTCCCCCCCCCCCCCCCGTTCCGTTTTTGCCTCTGTAAACAGGGGGATGAGAAACCCTCGTAAGGGGCCCAAGGTTTTGTGTTCTGCTTTTCTCAGTTGAGCTCTAGCCGGGGAACCAAAGAAAGTGGGAGAGTACAAAAGGACGCAAAGGCTTGGGTCCCCCCAGCCATTGCGTCCCCAACTCTTTTTTGTTGCTTTCTTTGCTGATAAAGGCGGCACTTTCCCCACCCGCATGCTGGGGGGTGAGCTGCCGGCTTTATGAGCTGCTATGGGCTGCCTGTCTTTTCCGCTTATCTCGCTCCCTCCCTCTGCATCGTGATTCGCTTCGGGTCTTTGCGCCAGGAAGCGTTTTTTTTTTTTTTTTTTTGCTTTCTCCCGTTCGCCTGAAGCCCCACCAAGGCTGCAATGTTCCTTGTGCAGAATCGCCAGCATTGTCCGTCACTGCGAAAGTTCGTCTTAACCAAAGAGACCTGTTCGGCGGTTCGTCTTAAGCGGATTTTTTTTGCATTGAGTCTATGGGAAACCAAACAAACGTTCCCATGTTGTTCGGCATAAGCGAGAATTCGTCTTAACAGAGTTCGTCTTAACGGGAGTCCACTGTAACACTGAAAACACTCTCGGCAAGTTGCACGTCATTACATTTAAAAATTGCCTAATGGCTAAATCATATGAAGCCATCAAGTAAGAAAACCAAGGAAAGCAGAGCGGTATTAATTGAAGTGTTTAATTAAAGTGTAGTAATTGGAAGATAAAGGAAAGATAAACCAAGTGGGAATAAAACAGCTTGGCGCGGGCCAAGGACGATCCTTGGCTCGCGCCAGTGCAAAGCACCGCAAATGTGCAACGCGGTGGAGTGAAAACGGTGTTCATGAATAATCAAAACAGCCGTGGGCAATCAACAATTTTGCCATAATCGTGTTGTTGACAATAATAATTGTTGGGGTTTAACATCCCAGAATCACAATATGATTAAGAGAAATGCCGTAGTGGAGAGCTCCGGAAATTTAGAGCACCTGGGGGCTCTTTAACATGCACCTAAATCTAAGTACATGGTAATTGATGGAGCACAGGCTAAAGACAAGGACAAAAGAAAGACACATTCAACACAAACGCTGTGTTTTCTCGCCGGTCATTTTACCGGTGAGAAAACTATCGTCACGTTCACACGGTTGTAGTATTGGTGGTGGCAGTACGTAATAACGGATGGGTTCAGAGCACATTTTGGTTTAAGACATGGTGTTCATGTGCCACGGTAACATTGTGAGCAAAGTTGTAAGTGATGAAAATTGCGGCTTTTACACTGCTTTTACATAAAATAAGTGCGTGATTTGCATATTCATCAAGCAAATGAACATGCACTTATGTAACAGACACTTGTTCATTGTTTTCATCATGCTTTCGATAATTTGGCATTTGGTTAATTCGGTCATTTTTTCCAGTCCCGCGGAATTCAAATTAATGAGCTTTAACTGCTTAACCACCAACGTTTGCTGGTTCACAAGTGCCAAGTACAATGGAAACATGCAGACAAGGATGGCGCTAGAATGAGGAGCAGGAGCCAATGAGCTTGCAGTATTTACTGTTGCTTGCCGAATGATGTTTCACACACAGCTGAACAATCACGCGATTCCTTGTCTTGTTGGGCTTTCCCAGTTCTCGCAATGTCGATTATTCATTCCAGTAAAGAATGCCGAAAAAATAATAGTCCATTTACTTCACGTGTTCTCACCACTTGACAGTTGGTCATTGTACATTTGCTTTTCGCAATTTTATTATTCTTAAAACACAAGCTCAACACTGACTAATTGCTCATGTATCCTTATTCTACTTACGTGTAAGGTGTAAGTGGTCCCACAATGCACTTGGAGACATCGGGTGGGCCAAGACACATACACAGGGCTGCCAGGCCTTGATTAGATGAATCAACACAACCACCCTGCAATGTCAAAAGAAGTTAAAATGTCAGTCACTTTCACACCTAATCAACAAGCACTTTGCTGACTATGAACTGAATGCACATTGATCTATACAGCTTTCCCAAGATCAGAAAGAAAGGCAGCCTTCTTTTGACCTTATCACTTTCAGCTTGGAAAGAAAGTTAGCATGCTAGAAAGGTTTTCTTCATAATTGGTATAATGTCGCAGTCCTGTGCAAAGTTTAAATCAACGAAAAACAACATAACATGACTGCATTGCTAATATGGTCTATTAATTAATAATGCTTTAACACCCAGGCCTGAGCTGCATTCGTCATTGCAAGTTGTCCGATATCACCAATGATGAGTCATTTTCATTAAGCCCAATGTATGTGACTGTTAGCGCCAAAAACGAGTTGCAGATAGTAGTAATTAGCGTTTGCTTGAGTTTGCAACTCTATGAGAGAGTATAAGTGCGGGAAAGCTTAATAGTATTTACACCCTTGCCATCTGTTTAACCTTGCAACAGAGATTCAAGAATTGGGCTATACGTACATGAGGAGTACCGGAAATACCACACAAGGAATACACTGGGTTACCTAGGCTCGGTGTGACGGAAAGTAGGTAATCAGTCACAACATTTATTCACAGAAAGCTGGTTCCATTAGAACAGCTGTTTTCACTGGGGTGCTTTATGTGACATGTAATGGTCACCATAGGCCTGCAGAGTGTTGTGGGGGGGGATACTTGATGCCAGCCAGCAGTTACACAAAACTTTCAGTTCGTAATAGGCCTTTTTAATAAGTAGAACTAAGCAAATGCCGCACTGAAAGGCTTCAGATGGAGTCCTCACCCGATATATTTCACGGAGCAACGCACGAGCTGCCTGCTCTCCGACATCCTCGGGCACACTGGGGCTCTCCACGACTCCCGCCGGATTAGACATGGCTTCCGCACAGAGGAAGGCACCCTGGGTCGTTTCAGCCACCAGGCAGATGCCGAAGCCAGGGGACCTGGTAAGAAGAATGGGTGCGGTTAATCATCCATGCTAGTGGCATTTGTTGATCAGGTGTTAGTTAAAAGGATTGTAGATTTTATCCAGCAACAAAAGCATGGGGGGACATGGGCTGCACGCCAAATGTTAATTCCTGCTCTGTTAGTTCATGACCCCTTTGATCTGTGCAATAACTTTGTGACTTGAAAAAGCTAATACTACAGGCTCAAACTACCAGAGGCTTTGTTCCCAGGGTAAGTGGGAATTCAACTTTTTCACAAATAAACTAGCTGTCCCGTACACTTCTGTCACTGGGTGTACACACTCCATGACCATGAGCTCTGTTCTTTCTCTGAGTAGTGCTTGTAAAGTATTCTGCAGAGACACATTAAGTCATTACTCCATTTTATGATTCTTTCTTTGCTTTCACTACACTCCATCTTGTCCTCTTCTTCAATGAACACAGTAAATTTATGCAACAAAATTTCTGTGATTGTCTAGCAGTCTGACCCCCTTGATCTGATGAACTTCCATTCATACATATCACACAGTGTAAGCATGATGACGATGTGTGGGGTTTAAATGTGAAAAAAGATCTTATAAAGCCCCGGATTAAGACAAGTCAATTGAACGAAAAACGTATAGTTGTTATGTGTAAGTAGTAATAGGTGGTAATGGATTTCAGCTTTAACATAATAATAATAATATCTGGGGTTTAACGTCCCAAAACCACGATATGATTATGAGAGACGCCGTAGTGGAGGGCTCCGGAAATTTCGACCATCTGGTGTTCTTTAACGTGCACTGACATCGCACAGTACACGGGCCTCTACCATTTCGCCTCCATCGAAATGCGACCGCCGCGGCCGGGATCAAACCCACAACCTTGGGGTCAGCAGCCGAGCACCCTAACCGCTATATGGATTTCAGCTTTAACAATGGTATCTCTTTATTAAACATGACTTTCATACAAACATATTCAGTTATTTACTACTGCTCAAGCTTCACCTCAGCAGCTCAACTATGCCCTCCCCTAAATATATAGCACTCGTGCAATCAATTAAAAAAAACACTCATTCGCAGTGTAATTATTTATCACTACACTCTGAATAGTGCAGCATTATGAGTAAGCTTACAGAATAGCAGCTGCAGGTGCTTTATGCACAGTATCTGCAGCTTAACATACCCAAAAATTACAATCTGTGTCACCACATGAACCTGAGCTCATTGCCACCCAGGACTAATACAACCAGCTAACTCAGAGTCTACTACGTATTTCTAAAGCTCACTTGTAAGCCTACAGTATAAACGTGAATGCCTACCTGGTACCCTGGGCACCTCCAGTGTGGTCGGTGTAGAGGTACACGTCCGGCAGGAAACCCAGCAGGACACCCTTGGCGGCTGACACGACGCGGTTGGCCACCGTGGGCGACACTCGCACCGTGAAGGCCCACCCACGCACTCGCTTCACCTTGCCAGAGTTGAGTAGGCGCACGGGTCGCAGCGAGCGGCAGATGGGCGCACGGAAGCGCACGCGGCCACCGCCCAGGGGTGCCACCGCACGGCTCATGATTGTTATGTCAAGGCCCTCTGTGAAGATGAAGCGGCCCAGCACTGGCAGGCTCGCATGCTTGATGGCATCCACCTAAGGGAGGAAAACAAAAAGTAGAGGAACATGCAGGCAAAATAGTCGTAATTACCTGTGAATAACAGTAAAAAATACCAAAGCTCACAACTGCATCTACAATTACAGCACATGACTGATAACAAAAAGGTAGATCATAATTTTTCTTCTTGAAGTTTGAACTATAACCATAACCTTTTATGTGTCATTTGCCACCTCACCCTGAACATCACATTAAATCTTTACAATTCAGCAAAAAAAATACAACTAGCTGAATATTGATGTTTTAAACAACAAAAACACAATATCATCATGACGAATGCCTCAATGGGGAGCTCCGAATTAATTTTGACCATCCGAGGTTCTTAACATGCGTCTAAATCAAAGTACAGTACTCATCATCATTTTTTTTAGTGTAATGAGTGCTATGAGAAATAGCTCATGATAGCTGCTTCATATCGTTGCAAATTTGACCACTAAGGTAACGTTGGCTCTCACATAAGCATTAGATTAAAAATTACGCCGATATGACAAAACTGTAGATTCAGGAAACAAAAGTATGTGTCTTGCTAAGCCCTAAATTTTCACATTTTCAATCTATGAGTATTGTACATGAGCACTTTTGCATTTTCAACTCATCAAAATGTGGCTGCCATGTCTGGAAACTGAATCTACACCCTCTTGCTTACCAGTGGAACACTGTTGTCACTAAGCCACTATGGCTGGTTACAATACAGTAAGGTTCACATGACAAAGCATGATTAGCCACATCATCCTGGCCCTACTCTAATGCATGCAACGGCATAGCTGCGCCAGTTTCACTCTACGGAACTATAAGAAACTTACATTTTTTAAAATAACGAACATATCAAGGTGAAAATACTGGCAAGCCACATGTCCTCACCGAAGGGTCAAGAGGGTGATGCGTGACACCCGTTAGTGTGACATCCAGCGGCTTCTTGCAGAAAGGAGCCAAGCACAGCAGGGCTTCCAGGTAGTAGCCCACCGACCGCTCTGTCGAGCAGTCATGTTCCAGCTGGCCCCCATAAAGCAGGCCAGGCCTGTAGCGCACGCACGTTCCTGCAGTTTTCAAAGGAAATTGCATTATCAACAGCCATCAATTAGCCTAAGCAATACCTGTAATAATACAAACTGAATGACCATGACAAAAAGGTAATGAAAACATGGCACTGAACACAATCAGTGCCATGTTTTTATGCTCGTCTCTGTGTTCCACGTGTGGTTTGTAGAGCTGTTCAAACATGCCCTCACTTGTCCCATGTATTGCGACTATTGCCTGTAATGATATAGCATCCGTGCAAGTAAACACAAAAGAAGGCAATCGCACCACACTACCACCACTAGTGATTAATTTCATATCTTTTTACAAACAAACATTCTTTCTATGCTTATTCTCTTACTAAGTTGCTTTCTAAGCAAATAAAAACATCAAACAAAAGCGAGAACCCACCTGTTTCGTTGATCTCAACACCAGTTCCGTTTGTGACCTTCTCCAACAGCTTGAGCAAGTCAACCTCGAACTCTGCGAGAAAAAAAAACAAAAAAAAAAAAAAACACGCAATCTCAGGATGCAATATTGATCTCGAAATACAAGAATGCAACTGTACCAACAGCCGCGAGTGGGAACTCAGCTATGAATGGGAAATTTCCTGAATGCATGGCGGCAGCTGATTCGCAACAAATAGCAGCTCCGTGGCAATAAGTAAACCTTTCCCGCACAGGTTTCTTTCTGTATTTGTTGTGTATTCTAACAAGTGTTTCCTTGTTCCATTCATTCACCCCCTACGTCCCCTTTCCCATAGTGTAATGCCTTTCGGGCTTTTGGGGTACCTGAATATACAAACAAATAAACTATGCGGCTTCGCAGGCTCTTACAGTCAGCAAGCGTAGTTTGACTTAGCATAATGGCGCCATATCCTGTCGTTATTCAAAACAGCTGTTCACGCATGACGTACACCTTTTACGATATGTTTTCAGCACAAGCTTCCATTGCATATTTCGACACTTCCAGGTAACATGCAGCACTTGTCGTTAACAGACCACCAACATCGAAATAAACACAAGCTTCATGTATTCACTCTCAATCATTCAGAACTCGCTCGTGTGATCGCAACGTTTGTGTCGGTTGCAGGGTCCTCAGCGTCTGCAGAAACGTGTCGTGTGCCGATACAGATCAACCTTGAACAAAAACAAATTGATACGCCAAACGAACAGGCTTGCTACTCGCACAGGCCTTCACATCACCACGACCACCACCACGTAACCGCGCTGACGAGTAAACAGGCTGTCTCAGGAGTTAGGATGCTCTTTTTTGCTATATATGTGTTTCTCGCAAGCAGCCAGAAAACCGCAGCGAGAAACTAGAGCTTCACATAGGTGAACGCCAGCCGATTGACAGCTGGTTCAACAGAGCAGTACACGTAAGTACACTGTAAAAGCGGATCGTACTCCTCAAACCCGGTTCCTCGTCTTTGTGCCGTATGTTCTTGATTTCGATCGGCTTGCTGCTGAGTGTAGACAGCACAAGGCGTTGGCGAAAGAAGTTGCAGCCGCTGTAAGTCTGCGAACACGCCGCTCCACGGGGCGCCGCCATCTTTGCTACTTCTGCTTGGCTTGGCGCGGCTTGACTGGTGACAGCTCTATTGACAAATATTCGTAAACGACTGTTAATTTAGACGTAAAAAATGCGCGCACTTAAAATTTTAAAATACGGTCATTTTATTATTAATTATACTTTGTCTTGTTGTTGTTATTGAGTGAGAAATTGTAAAGTAATGGTGCTGTGTAATGGTTAGTAAATGTACAATCGGCTAAACACGGCGAACATCGCGTTTTAATGTTGCGCACCCTGAAAAGCACATGGCCGCGCGCGTGGCGAAAACGGAACCGCGTAGTTTCTGCTCACGTCAACTCATGCATCGGCGTCTGTTAATTTAAGCTAACACCATTTTTATGTGACACTAGTTATCAATCGACAATGGCCCTCATACGGTGCATGAACAACAGGATCGCGTTGGTGTGCGTCGATCTGGTGTACATGTACGAAACGAAAGACGGGTACGTGTTGGCATGTGCATGACGGCGCTGGCTGGACGCTTTTGTGCGTTGTCCTCGTTCACGACTGCTTTGGTGAAATAAAACCACGGAATACTGTCAATATAAATTCAACGAAGAACCGCGCGATTACCTTTTGTGTAGCTGTTCAGCTTTGTTGCAAAAGTTGTCGTGCAACAGGTGACACATCGTTACTGTAGGTGCGACCAACCTACAACAGTTGATCTTGCTATGTTAATAATGGTTAGAGTTTAACGTCCCAAAAGCACGGTATGATTTTGAGGGGTGCCGTAGTGGAGGGCTCCTGAAATTTATAGAACCTGGCGTTTTTCAACGTGCCTCTAAATCTACATGGGCCTCATGCATTTTCGCCTCCATCAAAAGTGCGACCGCCGCGGCTGGGATTCGATCCCGCGACCTTTGGATCAGCGGTCGAGCACCATTACGACTAGACCGCCGTGGTTCTGGGAGTGGCCCCATAATATCGTTGTACAGTGATGTCTTAATTGTGCATTTATAACTGAGCCTATTTTATGCATACTGTCATCACATTTTCTTCTTTCGCTCCTGTGATGTGGCGCTTCCAAACACGAAGGCGCTGTTTATATTCCCGGTCGCGGCTCGTTTCAGAACCCTAGGTGATCGAAATTATTCCGGAGTCCTCCACTACGCGGTGCCTCGTAATCACGTCGTGATTGACTGGCACGTAAAACCACAGGATATGGTTGACATAAATAGTTGCGGCAATCGCGCCTGACCTGCCGGTAGCGCTCGCTCCAGCTGAATTCTTACTGTAGTAATTAGTGACAAAGAAAGAGTGGGCACGTGGTACTGTTAGGTAGCGAAGTCTCAGTTACTGAGTTACTCATTTTTAATTGGGTCACCTGTTTGTGCACCCTTGTCACACTTACTTTCCTCATTTGCAGCGGCGGCTTTGACAAAGTACAGCTCACCATTCCAGAGGAGACGGCCGAAAATGCTAGCGATTGCAGAGACAGGTAACGTGTCGTGCAAATGTTTTTCTCCCCGCCGCAGTTGTTGTGTGCTGTCCACTCTTGGTGACAGGATGAATAGTGAATGAAAGTCTGCGAGATGTGCTGAATACAGCTAGTTTACTCAAGCTCTCTTATGACCTGTACAATCCCATCTGTAGCAATTACATGTGCAGGCAACGGGACTTTTCTCTTGCCTTCCGCATTACCTAATCTTAATTTAGTAGCCTACAGTATGTATGTATCCACTGCGGCACTTGTGGATGTCAGCCTGAATTTGATGAAGCGGATGTGATTGTCAAGAATAAAGGAAATATAGCCCATGAGATAATTGAAGCAGGAAGGATTGAGCAGTTGGGTAAATGTTGTGTTAGCACGCAGAGTTCTGTTAGGTTATCTGAAAAGAAACTTGCATTCCTTCGTGTCAATTTTAGATAGTATACAGTCATGCCTGTGTGACATGTGCACTCACCTCACCCAGTTCTGTAGATAAGTCTTTCACTACTGTTTTCAAATTAACACTTGTTGATAGTTAGTGCTTGTGTCGTCTCGCTTACTCCATCCCCGTCTAAGTGTGCGCTATTTCCTATACATTAGCAGCCCAATGACAAGAACAAGAAAAAAAGTTCGAGGTTCAGGACCTTGGTGCTATCTAACTAAAAGAAAAAAAAGAAACGGGCGGCAGCATGTATTAATTTTGCTTCCTTTGCAGTGACGAGGAGGAAGACAGCAAATCATCAGCAAAAAAAGACAAACAGGAGGAACCCAGTTTTTCCTGTGCCAATTTTTCACCTTGTTCAACATACTTCATGGCAGTGACTAACTCAAAGAGGCTCATTGTCTGGAAGCGGCATAGTCCCGGAAACTGGGAAGCCATTTTCCAAAGGTTGGTACATGTGAGTTAGCGCTTAAAGGGCTGCTGACGCCAATTTTCGGCGAGTCGTCACTGCCGTACTGCCACACAAATCTCCTCTATACAGAGACAGCTTTGTTGAAGTGTAAAGCTCAGAAAATGCTGATATTATTTTATTTTGGCATTGACATCTATTTCCGCTGGGCCCACCTACTGACATTGACATTATCATGATGTCATGCTACAGGGTTAATTCTGGTGGCTTTTCACACCAGTATGGCTAGATCTGATGACGTCAGGTGTCAAAACATACAATATGGTGGCTTGCGAGTTACCAACAGAGCGATAGAGCAATGCAGCTGTGGAAACGTCACAATACCTTGCGTGAGCACGTGACGAGAAGCTTATACCGTGTTGTGACATCAGGGTAAAGTAGGAACTGAAACTGCTTTTAAAAAATATGTTGTAATTACTTTTCCAGGGTGCACTCATGATTACCAGTGCTTTTTATAGACCTGTACAATGTCTCCTCTGTACATGACCCACTCTGAAGGAAATATGGGAGAGGTGTTTAATTTGAGCTTGTAGATTATTTGTTCTTACAGTACCAGGTGCGTGCCAGTTAACTGCATCAAAAAGATGCCATAAATACTCCTCTAACTACCATAACATCAATGGCACTGTGTTGACATCATTAACCTTGCAGTTAAATGTTCACTAACAGATAAAAGGTTGCATTTCATCTAGAAAGTAATCCAAACACTGAGAGTTACCCCTTTTATGACGCTTACTCTCGATGCCAGTTTTCATTGTTTATATGTGATATGAGCATGCCTTGTATACTTTTGCGTATGTTGTTATTGCCCCCCTCCCCCCCTCCATGATTTGCAGTATTGATCTCCATGCAAATGTAGTGATCTGGATAAGAATAAAGTACCATGATATTATTGATGCCATGATGGTATAATTGGTTTTCTAAGTGGATGAAAATATTGAAGTGGCAGTGGCAGCTTTTTCATTCATAACTAATCATCTTTCTTCTGCCAAAGGACTGCTAGACTGCAAGTAGAGTTTCAAAAAAATTTAGTCAACCAGGCAGAACAGATTTATGTTTTATACAAGCCTACTGGAAATTTGCATTTTCTCACTTTATCTTATCTCACCTTTGGTTGTGCAGGCATGTGGCACGCAAATCCATTCAAGTCCGAATGTGTTCCACCAAGGACACTGTTCTTGTAGCAGACCGCTCTGGCGATGTCTATTCCTTCAACTTGGACGATGCGGAAGTCACTGGGGGCAAGCTCGTCATCGGCCGTCTCTCCATGGTCCTCGACATGGTAAGCAGCTACAGGGATAACCTCGACATGTGGCGTTTGTCTGCTCTAGTGTTGTATTTTGTGATATAGTAACTGCAGTAGGTTAGAACCCGAGAAAAGAAAAGGTCAGCTCCACACTCATCCATCAGCATCCCTCCCGCATTAGAATAATTGCTCCATCCAATTGAACTTACTCATTTTCGTAAAGTCAACCGCTTCTCGAGTGTGCCAGATAGCTGAGTTTACCATAGAGGCACACATTCGTGTTGCTGGCTCTAGGTCGGAAAGTTGAACGCCCTGTTGAATTTCGTTAGCGAATCTGACATTGCTGCTCAGCCAAACATGATGTTTTACGTAGAAACAACGAGCCTTTATCTATAAATGTGCATAGTTTTTACGTTAGCCTAGAAAAAGTCTTTATAGTCGGAGCAGAAACCGTCTAGCATGATTGTCTTTCACAGGTGACCTGCAGGCACATTGCAGTTATGCAGGTGAAGCTTAGATTTTTGCTTAGTTTATAATCGACTATAAAGTGACAAACCTGACAGAAAAGATGTTGTGACAGAACAGGGCACACTTGTTATATGCTGTGGTGCTTTCTTGAAGCACATTATAGAACCTTGGTGATGCAGTTTGATTTTGGGAACACAAGGAAAATATGTGATAGAGGAAAGCATAAGACCAAAATAGCTTGCAGCAGCATTACTGATGAGAACAAACTACTCTCACTCAGAACCTTTATTTGTATGTGCAATAGCACTAAGAATGTACTTGTTCATATAACCGATGTATTTGTTTTATATCTATATTGGCTTTTTTTTTCTGAAGCAATGTATTCTACCCTTCTTTGTTTTGTTGCCTGCATTTTTACCGTGATATGATGTATTTCTACCCTGCTGAAATTCCCTGTGGGGATTGCAGTATCTGTAAATAAATAAATAAAAAATAAACCTCATGGAAAGTTGAATAGTGAGCCTGTGAGGTTTCCACAGTTAGAAACCTGTACAATGAACGTGGCTATCACTGCTTGGCAGGTAGGCTGAGCATTGAGCACATTTATAGGATTGTAGTTACAAGTCCCATCAATTAAGCTTTGAGTTACGTGTGTGCAAATAGTGAGATTTACGTATTTTGTGAATTTCTGAAAAAAAATGGCTTTCGAATCACACTGAACACAGAATACCTATTTCATTTATAAAGCGGCATGAAATATGAAGTATGTGTGGGGTCCATTTCATATTTGTGTTTTTTCTTTTTCTCTATTTATCTTGTCTGGTGCACGAGATTCTATGTCTTCATTCGCAGGAATATTTCTGCGTTTGCTGAAGCATGACATACCAGTATAAATTATTGACTTCATACTGCCCTTAGGAGTTTCTTTAAAGTGACGCTTTCCAGTTTAAAAAACTAGAGAATCACCAGTGAACAAAAATTTCCACTTTTGAGAGAAGTGTGCATGAATACACGGTGTAGTAAAATTTTGCTGAAACAGACATAGACGTGAAACGTCTTCTCAGCCTATGGTCTCGGTAATCTAGAAGCCCAAAGCTAGCGTTTAGTCGCAGCTGAGAACTCCATTTTTGTGCTCTAATTGATCTTCAATGCTGCCATTCTTCTTCAGATCATAGGTGAGCAAGACAACTTCCTCGCAGTCTCTGACCGTGATGAGAAGATTCAAGTGTCGTGCTACCCAAACTGCTACAACATTCGCACATTCTGCCTTGGCCACACACAGTGAGTGCAGCAAGTGGACACAGTTTGGTTAGATATGCCTCAGCAAAGATTTATAGCACTCATTTACTGATGTATGCATTGCAAAATTACCTAGTTAATCCCACTAGAAGCCAGTAGTTGCATTGGATGCACAATTTACGTAGTCCCTTTTGTGAAAAAGGCAGTAGTAAAGCGCTTACATGAGCAATACGGAATATTAGGCCACACATATTTACTTCAGTGTTATGTCACCATTACTGCGTGCTTACATTCTAGGTGGCTTGTAAATCACAGTGAAACTGATTACGCAAAGGTATCAGTGGTTACTGGCTTCAGTCTGCATTGACTGCACTTGTGAAACAAAGCACATCCCATGGTGCTGCGTTTGATTGTTATGACTCAGTAACGGTTGACTTGCATTGTCCTGAAGAATGTAATTAGATGGAATGATTGAATGCATAAACTGTGTTCATTGTTGTATACAGTAGGTTCTCTTTTCCAAGTAATCACTGAATGGCTTCCTTAAAGGTATTCATTGCCTCATAAATCGGCTGCCGCAAAAATTTTTACAATTCATAAAGTATGAGAGAAGTTAGAGTGATTTGTTGCATGCTTCAAGTTCTTTTTCTCTCCATTCGTACCAGTGAGTGCACTGAAAGCTATGCAGGGAGGGAGATGACAAGGGGGCAAGATGCGTGACTTCGTCAGCGCACATTATGACCTTGAGCACTTTCTTTGCTTTTTTTTTTCTTCGAACGCATGGCTTATATACAGTGTGATTGCAAACGCGTGCGCGGACATGTGGCGCCATCCCGCGGCAATAGCGGTAACTATGCAGCTCACGATGCTCAAATCAGCCAATGGCTGTGGACTTTGGGATTGTGGTATCTTATTTGGGCTTATGGCACCATTTGTCGAGAGAAGAGGGAGTGATCTTTTGCTGTCTTTAAGAATAGTTGTTAAATTCCAGGCCGCGTGCTGTGCTATAATGTTTGCCTCACGTGTTCTCAGGAGCCTCGACTACCGATCGGCAGTGTTTTCTGACCGTGCTCAAGAAGTGTTGCAGGGTCTCCTTAAATGGAACTGTTGCTCAAACGAAACAACTGCCTCTGATATTGTTGGTTTCACACTTGAATTCTGGCACCCTATTCCTCTCTCAGTAAACGGAACTCCTGTTGAATGAAACATATTTTCCTGGTACCTTCAGATTCCATTTAATGAGTGTTTGCTGTGCCATATTACTTCCCAAGTGCAGGCTGCAATTTCATTAAACTAATTAACAGCTTTGGTTTGCTTGGAAGAACAGCACTTTGCACAGCAGAAGAATGTTTCGTCTACCTGCCTGTAATCACAAAACTATCAGAGAGAAATGTAATATGTTGCTTAGGAAGGAAGGAACCTTTGCAGCTGAAAAATTGGTCCCGGTCCAGGATTTGAACCCGGGACCAACACTTTTCCGAGCAGTCATCGTGCCAATTGAGCTAACCGTTAATCATTATTTGTACCATTCAGCACTAATCAACTACTCGGAATGCTGATACGATTAGGATATCGTATTACATTTGATATCCTAGAATTGCTGCCTTTAGCAGCAATGCATTTGCTTGATCTTGCGCAGTCTTCAACAAATATTAAATTTTTTCTTTCTTAGGTTTGTGACCTGTCTCGCACTGTTGCCTGGCCCACCAGAGCTCTTGGTTTCTGGCTCTGGAGTGAGTGCTCTTTTTTTTTTTATATCTTTATGTTATTTGCTAACCACGATTGTAGATGCAGTAGGACCCACTTCAGTCAATGGCTGCCTGTGCTTTCTGTGCCAGCCTGGCAGACCAAATTGTCTTTTGTGTTGGCTCATGCTGAGATAACAGTAACAGCTGTCTGACAAGTTCTCTGGTGTGTGTCTAGGTATCAGCATCTTGTTCCTGATTTAACGTTGCCACATTTTATTGTTACCTGGATATGAACATATGGCCGTCATCATTGCTTGTAGGAAAGTGAAGTGTTGCGCTGCGAAGCACGTGGGTGAAGGTCCCATTCCCGGCATGGAGAAAGAAAGAAATTAGGAGGGAGAATTGCGCAATGCGACAGAAAGAAAGAAAAGTTGTAGGTCAAACGCATGCACAAAAACCTTCGCTTGCTCCCTTTTTCCAATAGGGGAGGCACTCCTGAATTTTTATAAGTTGCACTACCTTAATACTTTTGTAGCCAGATGTGCACAATGATGCATGTCATAAAAGTGATTCACAAACTGACACTTCCGTCTTGTCTTCCAGGACGGCACGATTCGAACTTGGTGCCCTGAAACCGGTCGACAATTACACCGGTACGAAGTCAGCATCGAGAAACAGGCGGGAGACACCAAAGAGAATGTTGAATCTCGGAAACCTGCCGTGAAACGGTTAGCTCTTCAGCCATCGGGGACAACTATGGCCTGCCTCATTGACGAGTACGTCACATACGTTTATGTAGTCCCTGGCATCACATGTCGGGCTCATATAAAGGTTATTAACATGCCGCTATGGATGTGGAAACCGGTGCAGTCAGCAGCCAATGTACGAGGGAATCAAATCAATCTTTATACGAATTTGAGATGGGTAAAGAAACTATACACATGCAAACTAAAAAGCTCAGAACAACAGTATTTCTTGACGTTTCAGTGCCCAATACAGGTGCCTTTACTGTATTTTCTGTATAATAAAGAACACCGTGCATTCATTCATTTTGAACAAGGCACCCGTATTGGGAGATGAAACGTCGGCAAATTCTGTTTTTGTGTTTTTTAGTTGCCGTGTGTATGTTTTCTTCAGCCATGTTCTTTCCTCAACATAAAAGTTTTTGTCTAGTGTTAGACTTTAACATTTGAGATGTTTTCACTTAGGTGTGGCAGGTACGTGAGTGCAAGCTGGCAACAGTGAAGATCAAAAGCAGGAACTCTTAAATAAAACTGGAAGCATTGTGAAGTGCTTGCTGTTCCACCCCGCCCCCTTCCTTCTGTATTTTATTCTCCAAGTTGGGCAACTTATACAAATCTACGGTTCACATGCTATTTCTACAATGGCTTAGTTACATGAGTGCAGAAGTTCCCACGGGAATGTTGTTCACAAGTCGAGCTGTACTGCGTTTGGTGCGCAGGCTTCCAGAAGTTCTCCTGCTGGGCTGGCACGGCCCCGAAGCCGGCTGGAGTCGGCTGCAGAGCCTTGCCGTTCCGTGCACCCCCGACGACGTCGCGTTTGATGACGACGGCCAACTCTGGGTGACCCTCACCGGTCCTCCATCGGTGCAGCTTTTTGCACATTCCACAGACTCAAATGTGAGTCTGCAATTCGTGCCTTACTATGGCCAGATGAGACTACTGTAATTGTATTACAGCAGCTTAGTGCAGAGAAGGAACACACACGCCAGAGGGTTTTTGTCTTGCTCAATTCCTTTCATTCACTTCATTGCTTCTTACATCTCTCTTCATACAGGATCAGTGGCGGCGACTGGAAGTTCCTGCCGAACTTTCGTCTGCAGGTGAGCTTCCGTGGGCACCGCTTCTCAAGGACATCAGCTCGACACTCTGCCAGAGCCTTCAAGGCAAGTGTGCCCCTTTTCGTTTTATTCATGTGCTTATCTACTACTATTTCCAGCTGACTTTTGGCAGCCAGTGCAGGGAGTTACAGGGCCCCAAAACCACCCAGAGGTCGAAATTCAGTTGTGGTGTTGCAGTTGTGCACAAAACACACACAGCTGCCAGAATTTTTCGAAACGATGCCATTTCATTCAAGTGGTCGTTTTCTTACAGAACACTTTCCACTCCCCGAAAATGCCTCATTAGTGTTAATTCCCAACCTCAGAGAGGAATAAAAGTATGTTATCGTATTTTCTTGCCACAAGAGATGTCATTTACGCAGTAGCGAACACACTCTGAAAAGACAATGTTTGAAAATTTGTAAGTTTGTTCTGATGAAAATGATGCAACATGTTTTTCTAGAATATCATTCTGCAGTCCTCTGAGAACAATCCAAATAATTTTGAGCAAAATTGAGAATGGGGTTTTTTTATTATAGAGTTTTAAATTGACCAACAGTTTTGCTTTTTTGATGTTTTGAGCTACAAAATTCCTTACTTGAAAAATTACTAGACAAATACAAATGCAGAGGAGAACTATTCACATAAAGGGCTATCAATGCTGTAAATATGAACAAGCTATGGACGTTCACAGAAGCAGAAATTGTGCCCCAAAAACGAGCGAGTTTGAAAAACGCAGTGTTTTTCGAGAATTTTTAAAAATACATAAGTTGCCTAGAATAAGAGAACAACATATCAGCTATTTATCCTTTACTTCTATTTGTGCCACACCGAAAGATATTTGTGATATAGAGGTTGTCTGGCTGTTAGCATGATCGCGAATTTACGAAAACGCACTCTTCGTAAAATGGCCATCGTCACCCGGCGACGCTTGTCGATTTTTCCTTGGTTTGAAACATTTTTTATTTGAAAACAAATTGTGATTTCGCGCTATTCGATGATGCGGGTATAATATACAAAATTACCAGGAAAATCGGAGACATCAAATATACCACGTTTTTAAATCTTTCGTGGAATCGACCAATAAATATGACAATGTAATGTATACGGAAGCCAGTGCCGTATTTTCGTGGTGTGTGGAAGTGTAAAAATGTACGGTATGTAATCAGTGAGTATACGAAAGTGCTCACTCTTGATGGCAGTGCCTCTGCATGACTCGGCGGCACTAATGCAACAGTGATAGCAAAAACAGATCAACAGCGGAAAGAGGCTGTTTTTACTGCAGTGAGAAAAAAAAAACCATAGTTTCCAGGTTGACAACCCTATAGGTGCTGCTGTAGCAGCTAGGAGAGGAGGCAGAGGCAGTGCGCACTGCTTTATATTTTTCAGGGGTTTTAGGTAGACCCAAGCAACAGAAATTTAGAATGTTTTCTTTTGCTCTTTTGTGGCGGTGAAGTTAGGGCTGTATTTTGGAAGATTTATGGCCGTGCCCCTACAATCGGGAAGATTGCTCAGAATTCAGGAGCCTCGCAGGCAAATCAGGAGAGTTAGCAAGAATGTACATGCAAATTGTGTCAATTTTAGTTGAGGCAGTTGATGCTGCAGCTGAAAGTCACACCAAGTGAAGCACTTCGCATAAGACACTGTCAGAAAGATTAATTTTATTTACGGAATTCGGCTAACAAATTGTTTGGGCTCATGCAGGCAAGCCTGCCGTCGCCAACGGAAATAACGGCAGCCTGGCTCGGCTTTACAAGCAGTGGTTCGACAACGAGCACAGTTATCTGGAGAAGAAGCGACGGCGCCTGGAGGAGGCAGCCGCTGCCAGCGCCCCCAAGCGACTCAAGCAGGAACCCACGCTCAGCTGACCACTTCGTCCAGGAAGGCATTGCTGCAGCGCAGGCACTGTTCATACGCCTCCTCAAAGCCCTTGCTCCCGTCGTCCTGTGCAAAAGAGTTGGAGAGCTATCAGTAAAAGCAAACCGAAGGCACAAAAACAATGCAAGAAGTTGAGAGTATGACAAAAGCCCGTCTGGCCGGGATGAAACATTTAAAATGGATTTGGACACTGACCAAAATTATTTTAACAGCAGAGCTTCTTCAGCTTGGAGAAGCCCCAAATGATTCAATGCAGAATGGTCACGTACAGCCAATCTTGCTAACCTACACGGCAACATGAGAGCATGATGGCACAAATAGTGAGTAACGAAATCTAGAAGGTGCCCTGTTAGTTGTGAATAGAAATTATCAGCATCATGAACCGGCACGTGCTCTCTTCGTTCTCTTCTTCCATCTTCTGCTTTGCTTCCAGAACATGTGCGACGATTTGTCCGCCATGGGATGCAGTAACTCTGATGGGTGACGGAACGAGTACGGAGAGAGAAAGAGAAATTCTTGGCAAAAAAAATTTCTTGGCAAGGCGAGATTTGAACCCGTGTACCCACGATATGAAGTCGAGCGTCGTAATCACTCGGCTATCCAGGCACGCTCACAGAGTGTAGTATCATAGAGTTTCCTATAAATACACTAGAGGGAACTCTGGCGCTAGTGTCTATGAGCGCTGCAACACACGGCGCTTCAGCCAGCATTGGAATCATGGGTAGTACACAAATTTGCCTAGTCTTCGTTCTTTTGGCTCCGTGTGGCCTGAATTCGCTTTGCCGCAATACGAAGTTCAGCAAAGGTTTAGCAGTTACACTTCACCACCTTGACTTATATAGGCTCACGAATTCAAATCGGGTCACGAAGTTTAGAACAGTCCATTTTTTTTATCCGAAACAGAATGAAAAGGCAACAATAAACAAAGCCACAAGTGCGTTCGAAGCCGGAAGCACAAGGCTAGGCAAATTTGTGTACAGTTGAACCCCTTTATAAGGGACATTCATCGGGACATGCATCGGGGAGCAATTCTTGTCTTTTATATGAGGTGTCTCTTATAGGCAGGGTACCACGTATGCATTTTCTTATCAACCCGTTTTAATGTAGGCACACTGGTGTCTCTTATACCCATTTGTCTCTTACATCAGTGTCTCTTATAAAGGGGTTCAACTGTACTACCCATCATTCCCATGGTGGCAGAACGATCGCAGCGCCAGAGTCCCCTCTAGTTAATTTTAAGAAACTCTATGCGTAGTATAGCAAGGGCACGGGAAAGAGAAGTGAGGGTGAGCAGGAGGGCCTGTGATACGTGGGCACAGGAAATGGATGGAGAGACAAGGTGGCACAAGTCCCAACTACACTCGATTATTGCCTAAGAAGCAATGTCCGCTACGCCCACAGAACCACTGCGCACCTTCCCTTCACCTGCGAAAGACAGTCGTGCCAGCTGGTTTCCGCTTGAACCACTATTACCGTAGAATCCCGAGCAAGCACCCCACCCTACGATGAAGGATAATTCAAGAAGATATGGAGGGGGGGGGGCTCTTGCTTGGTCATGGATCACAATTTAAGATGGCAGCGGCAGGGCCGCAATGAATAAAGAATGCACACCCGTGCTTCTAATTGAATATCTCATTGAATACGCGTGCATTCACTGCTTTTATTCGCCCAACAAGGGCGAATGGAAACAATGAATGGAACAGTGAAAATGGTGGGAGGGGAGAAGCAGCCACATATTTGAAATCTCCCGAACCAGAGAGGGGGGGCGCTTGCTCGGTTAGGGATGCTTGCTAGGGATCTTACGGTAATTTTTATCACTTAATGTAAATAGTACGCATATTTTTTAAGGTTGAAGGTTCATCGATACTCCCTAAAACATTATGTTTGGCTGAGCAGAAATGTCAGAATCCCCCTGACTGTACAGGCGCGTTTCACTGTTGAAGGAAACACTCGAATGAGCACCTTTCTTATTGCTGGCCCCCTAATTGCAAGTGGATGGGGAAGCATTGAACGTGCGCTGTACTAGTTTGTCGGAAAGAGTCTGAGCTGTCAACCACCAGTAGCCTTATGCAAATCTAAGCCCTTGTTTTTATGCAAGAAAATGAAATCTAGACATGCTGTGCGTGCAAGTGTTCCCTTTAACAGTGGCCGCGCCTGTACATCGCACCGACAAGGCCACAGCTTCAGCATTACGGAGAGAGCACTCACATAGTATGGATCCCGAATGATGGTCTTCCCTTGAGGGTCGTACTTCCCAAAGAGCTCAATCTGCGCCGTGCTTTTCTTGGGTGCCAGTTCGCGTAGTGTCGAGATGTTGTCCTCGTCCATGCCAAAGATGTACTTGAAGCGGGTGAAGTCTTCGGTTGTCACCTGCACATGCCCATGTGTGGGAAAGCTCTCGAAATAAGAAAAAAAAAATTCAACTCCAACTTCCCTGCTAAGACTTGTGCATCGCTGAGCAGATGTGGCAATCATTGAAGAGATTTGAATGAATTTCGTAGCACTAAAGCTAAATCTTAACGACTGTTGTTAGCGTATTTTTTTCCCCATGCCCTCGGTCTGTTTTACAAAAGTCACTCAGTATCAGCAATGTAAAAAACATAGAGGGTTATGTTTACAGCTTTGACAGATTGACTGAATGATTACGGAGGTTTGACACCCAGGAGCAGCAGGTCCATCATGTGAATGCAGGTACAAAGTTTCCATTTAACTTGACTATCTGTGTCACGGTAGTGCAGCTTTCTTTTTTTTTTCAAATTCTCCCTTGTCGCAATTCGACCCCAAATCAAACCACCGGCCTCAGGCTCAGCAACTCAACTGTTACAGTGAGTAAGTTTTTACAACTCTTCATCGTAGAAAAGGTTAGGCATGCAGACACAGACAACACAAGTGCCTAAATGTTAATGTGTAGCATTACAACGTATTGAGTCACAGCAAAATTCTGTGTGAGGACAGAAAACCCCTGTGGCCCCACACACGAGGAAACGCGGTCAAGAGGCAACACACAGTATGCATAGGAAGGACAGAGAAGAGAACAATCTATTTTAGAATGTTATAAAAGCAATACCTGTAAATGGACACATTGGTTAACTGTTTTTATCCATAATGCAACAGCAAAGTGATTGAGCTTTAATAAACAGCGACGACGACTCTCTACATGAAACTGCAAGTTATTTGGTCACCAATCAAACCTCTACGCTTAACATACTTAACAATGTTGACAGGGAGTATGAAAAACTGTGCTGCCCCTCTTGATCGACTGAACAGAACTCCCGTTGATCAACAGAACTCCCGCTGATCGCACTGAACAAATTCTGTCGTAACAGAATCTTGCTCAACAAGATTCTGTTGTAAGTGGACAAACGTTACAGAGGCATCGGGGCAGCACAACGGCAGCTCACCTGCCTGGCAGAGTGCGTGTAGTCGATTTTGTGATCCTTCAGGCACTTGAGGGCACGCTTGTCGGGTTTGCAGCCCACATGCCAGTCGCCGGTGGCTGCACTGTCAACGGTCCACTACGAAGACAAACACCACAGGATAGCAGAGCAGTTCAATTTAGGCGCTCGAAACATCGTCACGCGAGAGTGAAGAACTCGGCAGCCACAGCAGATTTAACTCTTTATCAACTTGTGCCAAACAAAAACCAACAACACTAAAAGGGCAGCAAGAGTGAAAAACACATTCGTTTGTCTAAATCTGCTTTACAGGTGACATGTATCCGCACTTCATGCATGTGAATTGTACAGTTGGCCGCAAAATAATATGGACCAGGTGAGCGCATGCTGTTATTGCTGCCTGCACAGTCTAGTGGCAAGCCATCTGTTGTTGAGAGCGTTGCCCTGACGAATGCACGGCCAGAGTTATGCTCTCGGCAGCAGACAGCTCACCACTAGATATAGTAATTTCACCGCATGCTCACTAGTCTGTACTATTTTAAGACAGACTGTAACGTAATCACAGGTGCTCACGCAAGTTCTACAATGTAGGCGCTATTTGCGATGCGCTTGCTGTCTGTACAGAATCTGCAGAAACACCCGCCAATACATCAAGGCATGTCTTGTGCCAACAAAGATTGCAGACTGATTGATTCATGTGGGTCAAATTTCAAAAAGTATGGAATGACATAAATTACAGGGTGCAGTTCCCCGTCCTTTGAGTACTTCTGTCCTAGTTCTAATTTACACAAAACATTACTTGTTCAATTAGACTTTTGTTTACATGGCTAAGAACTATAGTAATCACAATGCCCATTAGCACACAAATTAACCAGTGAGAAAAACTGGAAAAAGAAAAAGTGATTAGAAATTTGTCGACACAAATCCAGCTTTTGTTGGAAAATCCAACATTTTTTTTTTGGCAAGTTGGTGCGACATCAGCCAGAAAGCTGAAGATGGCACTGGTTCTGTGTGTGCATATTTTCTTGTGTCGTCCCTGGTTCATTTAGGTCCCTGATTGACATCACAAGTGAACTGTTTCAACTTGCTCAACTCACTGTTATAGTGTTTTAATATACTGTGCATACAGCCAATAAAATAGAAATGTGTACGCTTGAAGAGGGAGAGATGGCATCGGGGGCCACACTCGAAGCCAAAAGGGAGTATTTGGGGCGTCTTCCTGCCACACACTAATCATATGGCTTGTTTGCATTTCCTTCCTGAAAAAAACTGTGCACCCGCAACTTTCCAATCGAACGCTACATTCTGCAGATAGCCACACATCATTAGTGGCCAGGGAGGGCCTGGCGCGCGGCGATAATGCGAGGAAAACACGCGACATAAATGATGATTATTGTTGTGTCGCAGAAAGACGCCCTCAAATCAGTGGCGGATCCAGAAGGGGGGGGGCGTAGGGGCGATCGCCCCCCCCCCCCCCCCAAAGCCTGTGTCAGAACCCCCCTCTCTTCAGTGCTTGCCGTCCACCTCCTATCACCAATTAGGACAAATGAGTGGGACAACTGTGAGCACACATTAACAGTATTTATGCTATGATGGGTTTTTCGTGCTAGTAAAAACAAGAAAAGTCATGACCCCCCCCCCTCTCCAGTGTTACTTCAAGTGACCGCCCCCCTAAAATGAGGGGCTGGATCCGCCCCTGCAAATACGCCTGTTTTGTCACAGTGTAGCAATTCGCTATGCACAAACTGTAGACCAATTAAAACTTAAAGACGAAGCAAAGAGTTGCAGATAACCCAGCAGCTTTATTGTCTCCTCTCTAGGCCAGTTCTCAACCTAAGGTAACTTTCTGAATCACTTTTAAATCCGGGAAACATAGCAGTTTCTCGTGGTTGTGCAGGTTTAGGAATGAGGCGAGACAAAAATGGACGCTGGGCTGCTGTTTGGAGGGAAAGCTTGAGTGAACCTTTTGCTTCAGTTTGTGTTCAAGTAACGTTTGGAAAATAGGGAAGCAAGGTTTGTGAGTGGCAGACCCATATTCCAAGGCGCATTTGATGACAGAACTCTGAAAGCGTCGGAATTTGGGGCACTACAGTTATTGTTTTACTGATTTATTTATTTAATCAGTAAGGGTCTCTCCATTTCTTTTTGATGAGCACAACATTGATTCCGGTGCACCCGTTTTCTTTCTTTTTAAATAATTTCGAGCTAGCCGCGAATCAAACAGTTGGCGATTGTCGGATGTAGAAACAGCTGCTGCTAGAATGCAGACGCCAGCTGCAAGAATTGCTCAAATGGGCCAGTGACAGTGTTCACAAGATATATCGAGGGTCGTTTTGAACATTTGTAGCCATGTCCGCCGAAAAAGCTCCTTTGATCTCCTTTGAGGCAAAGTTAAGCCAGCGTCTACTTCACAGCAAGCTTAAAGCTCGAGCACCAAACGACGCCAATTTCTTGACGTTCGCTACTCCGCGCGCTATCTGGAGCAAACATGGGAAGGTGATAAAAGATAAAAATGATAACGGGCGTCGGAACGGAAAGTATGTGGCGGGAAAAACGGAACGTCATGCACGAGTAAAACGAAAACTTTCCAATTTCTCCCTCTGTCTCCCAGTGTTTTAGATTGTATCGTTTTTTTTACATGCTGTGCGGGGAGGGCTGTTTACATTCGTGTGAAACACATATGAGCGGCAAATGTCGAAGGTTGCAAGGACTCAAAGTTTTGCATACACGGGTTTCGTCGGATCGCACTCGCGGCTGGCTGCACGAATTTTTCTTGTAAGAGAAACAATAAGCATCGGCGACGATCGCACGACTTACGTCATCCAATACGCCTCTCTCTTTAGCGACGTGCTTGAAGACAGCCTCGGCAATCGGGGAGCGGCAAATGTTCCCTGTAGAAAAGATAAACTCTTGACCATCGCCACACAAACAATCAATCCAAATGGAACGGAGCGGCATACATGATTCGCTTACCGAGGCAGACGAAAAGCACGGAGTTAGATTCACTTTCTGACATGCTGAAACCTCGGAGGGCCACGAAACAACTACGCGATGCAAGTTTACTACTAAAGATTACTGCCCGACCGAAAAACATGCAGCAGCAGACTGACCAGCGACCACGGTCTGACTGCGGTCTGTCTCTTTCTGGCTTCGTCTGGCATGAATGGACTAGGTTTGAGTCACAAGTCTCAAAGGCTATGCTTTTTGTATGCAACATTAGCCAAATGTTTTAAGCCAGAATTACGTCATAGCCGCCATGTTTTACAACGATGGCTTGTAGAGGCGTTTCAATCCAATCCATTGTCTTTGCGGCGATCCGGCGGCGGCACGTATTTTCGTTCCAACACGTTTCGTGGTTCCTTGTCGTGTTTTCTTTACCAACGCCTTTCGTAGTTGTCACAGCGACGGAGACGTGTAGTGCTTCACGATGGTGAAGTTATCGCAGGACCTCATACAGATGGCCGCACAGTCCATCAATCCAGTCCGTGACAGAGAGCTCGACTTGAGAGGTGAAAACGTTTTTATCCCCTCACCCCCATCTCGGAACGCCGGTTGATTGTCTCGATGTGTTGCTTGACTGAAACTTACATTCTTGTAACGCAGGTTACAAGATACCCGTCATTGAAAACTTGGGAGCGACGCTGGTGAGTTTGCTGATGGAACGGACGAACTTGAATGGAACGAGCTGCGTGTCACTTTCGAACGCTAGAGCAGCGCCTTGCTAGAGTCGGGCCTGATTTGATGATGCGATTGGCGTTTCCACGCCCCGCTTCTTCTATTGCAATGATTGATTAGTTAAAATCAAGAGACCATGACGCATTTGCTTACTAAAACAAGTCAGCCTGTGTAGGGCCGTCAACAAGCTGCACAACGACCAATATGTCTACAAAGTGTGCCTGTTGTTGGTTTTGGAGGTATGCGACGTTTGACATTATCTGTAGGGAATAGACTGCGTTCTGTACCTCGAAAAAAGGGAGGGGAAAGAATATATAAGGGAGCATACGAATTCAAGAGGAGTGATACATTGTTTACATACGTATTTTGTTGTTTTTGTTTGTGTTGCTGCACCGTAGTTGCTTTTCCCCGAGTCTGTACACAGCAATGTGCACCTTGCGTCTATAGTTAAAGCGGTTTCAATGCTTTGTTGGCGCAGCCAATGCAGTACTACATAACAAAGGGAGAGAACTTGTCCTCCATGATTGATTTGCTTAAAGGTACGAGTTTTGATTGATTAAACCAATTATTTCTAAGCAAGCAGTAGTTAAGTTTTGCCTCGTCTTCGTATCACGACATCGGCCTCCATATGCAAGGAACTTTCATGAGTGAGCATACTGATGCCAATGAAAGAATTGGGCAATTCATTTTATTTGGTTTGTAGAAGAGTATGTATATCAAGATCAATTACTAATTGGGGAGCCTACTGATGTAGAAAAAGATTAAACTGAAGAGTGAGGATGGGCTGTTGTGTGCATAGTTGTGTGCACTTCCGACTGGCAACTTGCCGCAGTCACTAAACTGTAACTGTATGACCATTGCATTTTGCCACTTCGAACATATGAGGCAGAAACTTGGTGAATAACAAATAATATTGAGGGGTGAAGAAGTGCACAGCGTGCAGTGGATCAAAACATGATAGTCATAACATTAAGAGACAGGAATACAACAGAATGGACCAATATCCTAATGGACCTTAAAGGAGCACTGACACAAAATTTCGAAGGCGAGATAATGAGCGAGATAGATTTATGTGGAGACATACAGAACATCTACGAAATATCAAGGGCAAATATAGCCTAGAACATATTTAAAATCAATTTTGAAGTGCATGCCGCGACGGAGCGAGATGCGGAGCCCCCCGCGACGCTGACATCAACGCGGTGGCAATGTAAACAAACCTACGTCACGAGTTTGTGTTGGCTGGTTGCTGGCACACGCCTTGCGCTTGCGCTGCCTGCGATTCCTTCCTCCTTGCCTGTGGCTTTGCGTGTTCTGGCTGTGCTGGCTGTCAGTGCGGCTCGCGTGGCGCCCACGTCACAGTTTTGCGTGGTCACGTGGCCAGCTGCGTTTATCTTGCCACCGGAACTGCTCCTGCCTAGCTCGGTGCTCTTTGAAACCGAAACTGCGACTGGGCGCTCTAAAAACGTCTCGAAATAAATAACCATCGCGCACTCGCGCAAACCTGGTTTTTAGCCGTGATAAGTGGGTCATAAGCTACCTATTGCAACAAAAAAAAAAAACAAGGTTCAAAATTTTTGTGTCAGTGCTCCTTTAATAGAAAAAACTTTCACCTGGGCAGGTCACATAATGAGGACATATAACTGGTTGTCAGAGTTACGGAATGGATTTGGCCAATGCTGATGTTCGGCCTTGTTGGTGTGACATAGTAACAGTAAAGCACTTGAAGGATGGGGACACAGCAAGAATGCAACACAAGCACTAACTTGCAACAAGTCGATTTATTTGACAATGGAAGTACATATACAGGTTACACATATGACACTGATTCGCTTTAGTACCTGCCATGCACACAGTCAACGCGCTTTCTTGTTTTCTAGTTTTTGCTGATCATACAAAACAAGTATTTGGAGCACTGCACTCGAACATGAATGACAGTGGCATAATCAAGTGAAGTTATCTTAAATGCAAAAATGTCATTTCTTTTTCTGTTAAGGCAAGGGATGGGGTGCTGACACAGTCAGTACCCAGAGCTGCTATTTTGTCTGCTCTGGGTCTTGTTCATCTCTGTGTGATGACGCCACAGCGGTATTTTGTAAAAGAGGTTTCCCAATTACACATGCTACAGTGGAGTGCTAGCCATCCATCACGTCCTTTGTTTACGTTGCTTCTGTGCTGTCATAGTCAGTCGTTCAGGCAACGGCTCGTCTGCCCGAGAATGTTTGCCAAGATATGAAGAATGTGGCCGAGGATATTGGAGGGCTTAGGTGGGGCGACGCAATTAAGAAATTTGCAGGCGTAAAACGGAATCAGCTCATGCAGGTACAGGGTTGGTAGAGGCCGTCATCCTGTCATGAACATCAGATAGGCTGCTGCTGATGATGATAATCAGACACACAACTCTTGGCATGTCTTGGAGGAAACATAAAAAAAAACATGGTTGCTTGTCTAACTGTATGATAGATATTGCTATGTACCGTAACACTATTGTAATGAGTGTGTGCTAAAGCATGCATGATATTAGCTGTGCTGGCCATATGTAACTAATCTGGTGCGGCATGCAGGATCAGTTCGACTGCATCGACCTGTCCGACAACGAGATCAGAAAGCTGGACGGTTTTCCAGTGCTCAAGCGCCTCAAGTCCCTGATGCTGAACAACAACCGCATATGGTGAGTAACTTATTCACTGTTAAGCACTGCGAAGAACAATAGGCAGGACAGGCGCCTGTATATTCAAAGTTCAAGGTCCTTTGGAACTTAATCACCGCAACTTGTTTCAAAGGGGTTGACCATTATTTTAGTATTGCTTATGTAGGGTTAATGAGAACCAACAGATAATAATGCCAAGGAAAGTATAGGGGATGTTATTAGTAGTAAATGTAATGTAATGTTAATGTAAAGATTGTGGGATCGATCCCAGCCACTGCCACAGCCGCCGCATTGTGATGGAGGCAATATGCTAGAGGCCCATGTACTTAGATTTAAGGTGCGCATTAATGAACACCAGATGGTCAAAGTTTTCGGAGCCCTTCACTACAGCGTCCCTCATAATCACATAATGGTTTTGGGTCGTAAAATCCCAACAATTATCATTATTATTAAATTATTAACCAAAGCATTCATGTGCGCCAAAATATTTCATCCAGAAGATATATAATGAAACTTTAGGCGTCAAGAATGCTTAATATACCATTAGCTCAGTGTTTGCGGTCTCTTCTTTTTCAAGAGTGCACAAAAATGGCAAAAGTAAGTGATGTCTCCAAACGAGGATGCCGTGTTAGTAAGTGCACGGCCGCTGTTCAGTTTGTGCCGGGCTACTGTGTTTTTCATTTGTCATAAATATATTTTCGTCATCCCTACATTATTTTGCATTCCTGCCGATGTGTGTTTTTGTTGTATTATATAATGTTCTGATGAATATGTAACTTTTCTATTTCACTATAACCTTGTATTCCATGCATTCTTTTTTTCTTTCTCTCTCTTTTTGCACTTTTAGCTCTTGCTAGTGTTACACATCTTTTATGTACACCACTAATGATGGGAGGTCCCCCTGACAGCTTCACATTTTTGGACCTCCTGATGCTGTATGTATTATGTAAGCCCGTATTTGTACATGCGCTAACATCGAATAAACTTGGAACTTATGTCATAAAGAGAGACAGGTTCTTAAGCGACATCCTCCTCTGTTATTGTTCCTCCTTTGCCAGCCGCATTGCGGAAAACCTGCAGGAGCACCTGCCGGCACTGGAGACGCTGGTGCTGACCAACAACCAGATCCAGAACCTGGGCGACCTTGACCCACTGGCCAGCATCAAGACACTCACCTACCTCAGGTTAGCAAGGGGCAAGACCTGCTTCTGTCAACGAGGGAGGAGATGAGATTGTAGAGTACAGTAGGCTCGATAGATCAAACTCAAGGGGACCTCAGGATTTTGTTTGAATTATCAGAAATTCTCATAAATATTACTCTGGGCAACATACTAACCAGTGTTGTGATGTTTTTAACAGTGGAGTAAGCCGAGCGTTTGTCCGTTATAGAACAGAAATGATCATCATCGTGAAGTGGTACGCACTCTCTTCATCCTCATCATGGTCGTCTTCATCTTCTCCTTTGCTCCCAGAACACGTGCGCCGATTTCTCCAGCATAGGATGCAATAACAATGATGGGCGAGACAACGACTACAGAGAGAAAGAAAAAGGATGAAAAAGATTGAGAGAAATTCTAGAGTGAAAATTGTTTTCCCAAGGCGAGATTTGGACTCATGTACCCACAATCCGAAGGCGAGCTCGCGGCTATCCAGGCATGCTACCAGAGCATAACATGGCCTTGTATAGCAAGGGGGGTGGGAAAGAGAAGTGAGCGCGAGAAGGAGGGGAGAGTAAAGCATAGAATAGAAAGACTGAAAGAAAGGGGAGAAAAGAAGAGAGATATTTAGACAGAAAGGGATAGAATGAAAGAGGAAGCGAGAAATAGAGAAAGGCATGAAAGAGAAAGATAGACGTAAGAAATAAAAAGTTTCTTTTTTATGCTCTACTACAGCGGTGCGCCGTTTAGTTTCGGTTTTGTCCTTCGGCCGGTTCCCGCTTATTGCTCCAGCAAAACTGATGGCTTTCTGGTTTAGAATCTTTCAAAAGGTGACAGATTTGTTACTATCTAGTTTATTTCTCCGATTATGCCTGTTTTCATGTAGGCGATGACTCACCCGAACGATGCCACTGTGGTTGCACTTCCTGTTTCGGGGACTCGCAAAAACTGCTTCCAAGTTTTGTTAGTGATAAGACGAATTATTATTATAAGGTTTTGGACTTGTTTTGGTTTCCGGATGCGCTCACAACTGCACTATTTTCTTCAGTGCGCTTACCCGCACAGTTTGCTTGTGCTATGGAAGTGCGCGTCGGTTTCTCGGCTGCAAAAGCGAGTCTAGTGGCGATTCCTTCGAATCACCGCTCGACTGGTGAATCAGAGTCTGATTTAGTAAATGTCAGCCTGTCATACAAATCGTTACTTGCAAGCTAAGATTCAGATGTTGATGAGGGAGTGACATCTCAAAAGCGTGCACAGTGAGACGATGCCTGACTGGATAAAAAGTGGCTTTTCTCCCTCAGTGTTTCATGGAGGCAAAAATGCTGAGGCCCGTGTACTTAGATTTAGGTGCACGTTAAAGAACCCCAGGTGGTCAAAATTTCCGGAGCCCTGCACTACGGCGTCTCTCATAATCATATCGTGGTTTTGGGACGTTAAACCCCAGATATTATTATTATTATCCCTCAGTGTTTCCACTTGACACCGCTTCTTGCACTTATTTTCATATGTCTATGAACTACACAGACGTTTATTGCTATGCATAATTTTTAAACAGTCATGTAGGGTGCTTTTTTTTTTTTTTTTAGTTTATCTTGCTGTTACGCGTGGCTTGGACCAACTGTATATAGCATTCACTCATGGGACCAGCAGTAAGAGGTTTCTGCTTATCAGTGCTTCGGACTCGTGACAAAGACCGTTGCGGGACGGCTTTTTGTACTCGTGATAAGCATGACGTACTGAAACATCGGGCACCGTGGCCATGCTCACTGCGACCGAGTTTACTGCTCGGAGTCATGGCTAGGCCTAACTCTGCTCATGGCGCTGATGTACGAGACGAATTCGAACTTTGCGAACATGGAAATCGCGACAGCAGACATGCGAGAACGAGGAAGCTGCAAGGGTCTTCATCGCAGGCAACGAATCACATTGCCCGCTGGCTCCTCACAACTGTGGATAGGTATTTTACGCATCGGCAAGGAACCCGCGGCCAAGCTCGTCGCGCAGTGAACGCTCGGAGCACCGGTGAAAGTTGCGAACAGTTTCATACATCGGTGTCCCAAAAACGCAGGAACCAGGCACGCTGCAAGCCAATTTGCTGTTATTATAAACCATTATATTTATTTCACGGAAGTTCAAATAGTAAAATCCTGGTGCAAATCGAATAGCAAACACTATTAGAAAAATATTCCAAAGTTCGAATATTCACACACCCCTAATAAAAACGCAGCTATTCGGCTAGAAGCAACAAAGGCAGCAGACATTTCTAGGCGTGGACGAGCAAAAAGTTTGAATTAACTGAATTTGTGCGATGGGGCAGTTTGAATTTAAGCAGCTTTAAAATACATTGAAAACATAGTAGGCCAACAAAAATTTAAGATTTGTTTGAAATTGCTGAAAGTTTGAATTATCAGATTTTAAATGATCTACTGTACATCGATTCAAGCATATGGCAGCATGCAGTTGTTTCTGTCAAAAACATTCATAGTGAAGCTTCTCGTGAAAAGCTACAGCTGCAGTATATTGCTATATGCATGTGAGGCACTACATTTGAACACTGTTCATGCCACTACTATCAGCTGGAAATGGCTACATGCTTGTAAGACATAGTATCATGTGTAGTGAAGGCGCTTTCATGTCAGACTGCATTCATAACACATACTTTTAAGCAGTTCAATTTGCACTACTGGTAAAACTTCAGCACTATATTTCAACCCATAGTTACAAAGAAATGTTGCAGAGTCTTTGGTTTGTCCCAATGTATGCCCTTTGTTCTTGCAGCCTGATGAAGAACCCCTGTGACGGTGAAGCGACACTACCGCTCCTACATCATCCACAGGATCCCGCAGTTGAGGGTGCTCGACTTCCGGCGCATCAAGCAGAAGGTAAGTGCATGCCTTATTGTTTCTTCGGCGCCGGTGGTTCATACACCTGATAGATTTGCTTTTGCTAGCCGTAAGTGTCAATGGCAGTGCTAGGACGTCTTGCAATCCCTTTCTTGACTACTTCAGATGTTATCTACGTGCTGTGTAAGCAATTTGTCTTTGCCAGTCCGGTCCCAAGACACTCGCATAGTACTTCAACTTATAGGCATTTTCAAGAACCCCATCCAAGTCATCATCATCGTCAGCCTGACTGTGCCCATTGCAGGGCAAAGGCCTTCTCCCATGTTTCGCCAATCAACCCGGTCCTGTGCTTGCTGCTGCCGCTTTATAGTACCCACAAACTTCTTAATCTCATCTGCCTGCCTAATTTTCTGCATCCCCTTTGCCCGCTTGCCTTCTCTTGGAATCCAGTCCTGTTACTCTTAATGACCTGTGCTTATCTTGCCTTCACGGTATATGCCCTGCACATGCCCATTCCTTGATTTTGACTAAGATGTGTTTTTGAATTACAGCCACCTTAGAATTTAGTAGAATTCTGCTCGAGGCAGAATTTTGTATTGGCTACTCAACAATAGACCATACTCACACTATCAGTCAGGTGATAGAAAAATGCGTGGAGAATAACCAAATTCATATATACCGTAAAAACCCGCTTATAGTCCGGACCCGCATATAGTCCGAGGTGTATTTCAAGGATAGCAAATGAGAGAAAAAAAGTTTTCACCCTAATATAGCCCGAGCAAAACAGAAACTAAATTTGCCGACGTCTGACGCACTTTATTCCGAAACTCCCTAGTCAGAGATGTCTTCCCACAGCACGTCATCTTCAGTGCCATCAAGGGCGTTTGAAATCGAGCACTTCTTGAAGGCACACGAACAGCGCCTCGGGAATGCAGACCGAAGCTTCGACGATCCATGTGCACAGCATCGCTGGCGAGGCCCGTTTCAGCCGTGCGGCAGGGGGTCACCTCTGGCCGTCCGGACCTCATCCACTCCATATACATGCGCTTCATGTCATCCTCAAATGGTTTATTTAGGCACACATCAGCGACTGCAGCCGGGATGTCCTCCCGGGTTGACGACGCACTCGGTGTGCGGGAGTCACGCAGCAGCCGCTTCACGGAGGTGACACCGAAAAGCGTCGAGCACGAGTATCGACGGAAGCCCCAGCAGCGCTCTGTCGCTCCCGAACGAAGTCTGAATTCCCGTTCAACATCGGCAAACGCTCCCATTTTTCGGCCCCCGGAAACTTTCGGGCCGCGGCACACAAAGAGGGCTTCCTTCCGTTTCCCCCCAACCGCGAATGGTTCGCACCCTGCCCCCCTCGTCTACGCCGAACTGCTGCCCCGCAGCACAGTTGCCGAAGGTTTTGGCATCTGAAATGACCTTCCCTTAAAAGACAGCCGAATACTGCTTTCGCGGTCCTCGGGCCTCACGTAGCTAGCGTAGCCGCGCAGAATCGTGCCCGTTTTGATGTACGCCATCGCTACCCAACGCAGAGGCCTGATGATGATGATAGCAACGTGCAATGCCGAAACCGAAACTGTGAGTTCTCGGCTGAAAATTCTTGGGATCCGCAAATAGTCCGGGGCCGAAATTTTGCATCATAAAAACTGGAAAAAAACCCCGGACTATACGCGGGTTTTTACGGTATATGTGTTGAAGCGGTTAGTACTTATTTGAAGTCCTCTGTTGCGACATCTCTCACTATCCTGATGGTACTATACACCAGAACACAGCGCGTCCAGTGTGTGCCGCCATAATAGGTAGCACGTCGCGCCATCTGCTGTATGCGCGGTGAAGCAACACCTGGAACTGCCAGGCTAGCAGACGCTCCGCAGTTCAAACGCGAAACTTCCCAGCCCGAGTATGGCTGTAAACATATCTCGCGCTTTTCCGCCTGGAAATTTGTGCTGTTTTCTTTGTGAAACGTTGAGAAGACCTTCCTCGACGGTCCGAATGTCTACAGCACGTGCATTGCCGACTGCGGAAGCAACTTTATCAGGTACGTACTATCACGATGCGAAGAAACGTGAACAGCGGAAAGCGTGGCTTTCGACTCGGTCGAACTGCCATGACATGCCTTGACTGTCGCTAAGCAAAACTTGTGCGTTCAGCCGGTGTCACCGTAGCGCTAGAATCCCGCTCTGGCTTGCGCTCATGCAGCGCATATGTATATCATTTGCCAGTCATTCCTGGCACTCGGAACCCACACACGCTGTGCACGCGGTGCGAAAGTGCCAGCCAGCGCAAGATGTAGTGCTACGCCGGCTGAAAGCACAGATTCGCCTAGCGACAGTCAAGGCATGTCGCAGTTCGACTGAGTCGAAAGCCACGCTTCCCGCTGTTCACGCTTTTTTGCATCGCCACAGTACGCCGCTTACATTTGTGCTAAACGTGCGCAGTGTGCGTGCACGCGTGGGAGTCGTAATATCTCCTATTATTGGCATGCGGCCTGCGAAAGAGTACGGCAATGATTTGGTGCCGCATACTACAGGCATACTGCACAAATTACTGCTGTAAAGCGAAATAGCTGGCGTCACGCTTTGAATACACGCAGTAAGTGTACTTACTCGTACACTTTTACTGGGCTCGTAGTTTTTCCTGTTGATTGCACTTTATCCACTGGCGGCGGAGCTACGCCGTTTTTCGTTGCGGATGGAAATCTGTGCAATCTGAAAACACCGCACCGGCACGATTCCCATGTTGTGTTGTCATCTTCACAGACAGTGCTGGGAGCGATATCTTCCTCTTGCGCTGATTGTTTTCGCATCCAAAGACAGCGCAGTGGTGCCCAGACGACTTCTTGTAAGCGGGAGCGGCGTGAATAGGCGCTTTCTCGTATTTTAAGGTCCCGGACACGACGCTTACCATGTAACAGATACACGCCTTGGCAGTTCAATAGAAACATGGGCGTCTGGGTGCGTAGAGTATGCCGGGAGCTAAGGCGCCTGGGTGCAGATAGGCGTGCTCTGGTCTATAGAAGCCTTGTTTGTCGCTGTCCGCAGGAACGACTGGAGGCCCAGCAGCTGTTCAAGGGCAAGCGGGGCAAGCAGCTCGAG
>JALIZH010029606.1:0-50876 GCA_030522465.1 Rhipicephalus appendiculatus | reverse complement strand
TACATAAATATGCGAACTTGGTTCGCAGTATTCGCTCGCCTCGATTCGCGATGCACGTGGGGGGTTGTTCGTGCTAACTTTTATAAAAGACATCGGCGGTAATATTTGCGTAATATGATGCCGGAGTAGATGGTGCGCAGAACGGCCACAGGATGGAGCGACGTTTTGTGCCACGCATGTGAAAGGCTTTGCATGCGCTGCGCGTCTCTGTGAATTCCGGCGTTAATGCGGCGAAATATGGCGAAACGAGTCATTATTGGGCTTATATGAATTACTGTCGTATAGCTTACAGCATACCGTGACGTGCAAAATGGAAAGGAGGCGGAAGGGGGGGTGGGTATTCGAGATAAATAACGGAAAGAAAGGGCGGACACGATAGGCTGTCAATAAGTGCAAAAAAAAGTGCCTTTTATTATACCTACCTGACGCGAGATCTTCCACGCGTTTCACGAACATGATGACGAACATTTTTCGACGTACGCTATTGGTGCAGCCTGGCGCGAACCGACACGACGTACGCGCGAGCGTCGACCAATCGCGTGCGGTAGAAAAGGCTCGTTCGTACACGGAAAGCGTAGACGATCGCGCCTCCCTGTTTGGCGCTTCGTCACCATAATGAACAGCTTTCGCCAACCGTGTTCTACAGTTTTTCATTTTTCGTGCGCCTAAAAAGTCTTTTCAAGGTATATACGCGGAGTGGCGGATCAGGTGTGCGTGTTTGCATTAAACATACTTTCCCCTGAAAGCTCTATAGAGTTATGGACAGTGCCGATCACGGGAGCCATTTCCAATAGCTGGTATATCCCTACTAAAACAAAAAATGCTGCCACTGAAATATATCTATAGATCTATGTCTATATTTACATCTGTTGTATGCCTCTGTGTGTGTCTGCTGTGCGTTGAACGTCCCACGTTGGCTGATGCTCGCTTTTAATTTCTTTTGTATTTTACGCGGAGGTACGTGATCGGTTAAGAAACGCACAAAAAGGGTGCGTTTCACGAGCTTAGACGGGTATTGTTCTCCCGGGGGCCTTCCGTGCTAGTCGTGAGTTCCTCGACTACACCGGCGGTTGTTCAGCTTCGAACCATGCTCAAAACATGTTGGAAAACGGCGATTGCAGCGGTGGCGGCATGGAGCGCCCGTTGGCAGTGGCATCGGCGTCCAGTCGGGTGAGAGCACGGATCCATTCATCCATCCATCCATCCATCCATCCATCCATCTGTCCGTCCGTCCTTCCTTCCGTCCGTCCATCTATCCATACAACTTTTCTTAAAGGTACACTAAGGGCAATGCAGTGAACTCTCGATTGTACCAACGTCGCGCTTTAACGAATATTTCAGAATAACGAACTTTTAGAAATTCCCCGGCGGTTTTCCTATACGTTATATGCAAAAATCTTTCAGTTAAACGAGCTTCTGAATAGTGCGTATTTCAGTTGCATAAACTATTTCCTTGGGTTACGTAAACTACAGTGAAACCTCGGTGATACGAACACGGCTCGTACGAATTTCTGGATGATACGAATTTTTCTGGGGTCCCGGCGAAGGCCCATTAGCCTGTAATGTAATAGAGTACGGTTGTTACAAAGCAATTTTCCCCCCCGCGACGTCTGATACGAACGTATGCTACCGCGCAGGTACGAACAGGTGCTGCCCGCACTGTTACGGGAGACGCAACAATCATGCGCGGGCGCGGGAATCCAATCGCGGGCATGCGCGCCGGGCCGCCAGTTGCCATCAGCGGTGCGTCGTAGCCTCCGAGATAGTGCCCGTGAATCTTGGGGGGCCTTTAGGCACCTTCGTGTGCCTTCGCATTTAGAGTACAGATGGCACTGACGTCGCGCTTTCTTTTTTTGCCTGTCTAACGCATCGTCGCGTGCTGTTGTGCTCAATGTAGCGTCGTGGTACTTTGTTTACACGCACCGGCCGTATCACACTCAGACGTCCTATGAAAGGAGGACCAGGACTGAAAGAAGAAGTGGACAGTCTTGGCGAAGGAGCTAGGCCTCAAAAAGTCAACTGGGACGTGCACACGTGCCAACTGTCGGATTTGCATGGGCAACTCCCGAATTGTCAGCAAACCTGCGGATTGTGCGGGCACCGCCGTAAATTTCCCGAAAAACATCCCTAACACCACCGCGATGAGAAAATAATAAAAATAAAAATAAAGGGCAGCGATTCTAAAATGTTGTGGCCTTCACCCATCCCGTGGAACACGCTCCTTAAGTCACTTTTGCCGCAGTACTTTGTTGTCATGCGAGAAAACGTACTGAGGTTGGGAAGGGGCTATTAGTTGTCACGGCTCACAGAACATCTGGTTCAATAATTACACACGCGCGCACACGCCATATATTTACGAGTACAAGTATGATTGCTGATGTCTAAAAACTTTACTGACAATCATTCAGAGCTGTTCATGACGTTGCTGCTACTCTGAGAAACAATGAATAGAAATGTACGCCAGCTTCTTGTGGTGCATACTAATTTTCCATGTTTTCTGGTGATACGAATTTCGGATGATACGAATATTTTTGGTCACCCCGCGAGAATCGTATCACCGAGGTTTCACTGTATTTCCTTGGGTCCCTTGAAGTTCACTCAAGTGAAAGTTCACTAACATGTTATGTCAGAGGGAAAAGTCAGCGCTCGAGAACATCTCAAAACTTCGATATTATACACAACAGCGTGTTAGTAATCGAGATGTCAGAATAAATGTACGACGCGACTTGCGTCACCATTGGGACATTCTGGAACACATGCCCGATGATGTAGTTGGTCCTCAGTGGAATTTAATCCCAAGTACTCAAAGTACATGAATGGTAGTCTACCACTATCCCTCAAGAGGAAGGTATATAACAGCTGCATCTTACCGGTACTTACCTACGAAGCAGAAACCTGGAGACTTAGAAAGAGGGTTCAACTTAAACTGAGGACGACGCAGCGAGCGATGGAAAGGAAAATGATAGGTGTAACCTTAAGAGACAGGAAGAGAGCAGAGTGGGTCAGGGAACAAACGGGGGTTAAGGATATCATAGTTGAAATCAAGAAGAAGAAATGGATATGGGCCGGGCACGTAGCACGTCGCCAGGATAACCGCTGGTCATTAAGGTTAACTGACTGGATTCCAAGAGATGGCAAACGCTTGAGGGGGAGACAGAAAATTAGGTGGGTAGATGAGATTAAGAAGTTTGCAGGTATAACGTGGCAGCAGAAAGCACAGGACCGGGTTGATTGGCGAAACATGGGAGAGGCCTTTGCCCTGCAGTGGGCGTAGATAGGCTGATGATGACTCAAAGTACCCACGAGAGAAAATAAAGAACGTTTGAGTGCATTAGAAAACGGAATAAAATGCGACTTGTGCATTTCAGTCTGATTAAACGGAAGAAATCTTCTTGACGTTACCCTGGAAACGACGCAAGTTCCGTTTTCACCGGGCCGTGCTCCGCTCGAGTTACTGTATATGTCTCCGAAAGCAGCCATTTGCAGTAACTTTAGCAGAGCCATATACAGTAACTCTATGCTCCGCTAGGGTTACTGTATATGGCTCCTTTTGCTCCGCTGCATCGCAGCGCCGGCTGTCGGGCAGTGAAGGGCGGCCATGGCGAATGATACGTCACCCGCCCTTCTAGGAGGCGGCTGGTTTGAATCGCGCTAACAGAGTAAAAATAATAATAATAATAATAATAATAATAATAATAATAATAATAATAATTATTATTATTATTATTATTATTATTATTATTATTATTATTATTATTATTATTATTATTATTATTATTATCAAGCTATCTGCTTAATAGATCATGTTATGTTGCCGTAAATGGCCAAACGTCTTCCTTATACAAAGTGACTAGTGGAGTCCCTCAAGGGTCGGTATTAGGCCCACTCTTATTTTTAATTTACGTTAATGATATTTCTTTTGCAATTCGTCATTCTTCTTTTCTCTTGTACGCCGATGACATCAATATATTTAAGGAAATTCATTCAATTAACGACTGTCGCTTGCTGCAGTAAGATCTGTGTTCTTTCTCCGAATGGTGTAACGACAATAACCTTTCCCTGAATACCTCAAAGTCCAAATTCATGAGTATATCGCGCAAAACATCTATCGTGTTTTTTCCATACTCTGTCAATACCGTTTCATTATGTAAGGTTTATGAGGTCAGTGATATTGTTGTTGTTTTTGATAGCACGTTAAATTTTTCTGCTCACACTAAACGTGCTGCCATGCGGGGCCTTCGTTCTCTCGGCTGTGTTTGCAGAATCTCTCGAGAATTCAGTTCTCCTACAGCCTTCCACAAACTGTACACCGCAATATGTCTTTCTCAACTTGAGTATGCATCTCTGATCTGGAATGGCGTTGCTAAATCCAGCAGTAACGCCATTGGGCGAGTCCAGAAAAAATTCCTAAGCATTTACAACCATCGTTTTGCTGGAAATGACTCTGGGTCTTGTCCTAACACTGCTGGATTATTATCATTACCGTCACTTTACTGCCGACGAAATCGCGCTGACCTGTTATTTCTTTACAAGCTAGTTCATGGTATGAAATCCTGCTCTTTACTTCTCAGTTGTATTAATTTTCGAATACCGCGTAAGTTAACCAGAGAAAATCGACCGTTTCATGTACCTACCAGCTTCTTCCAACACTCTACGGTTCACAGAATACAAAGTCTCTATAATGTTAACTTTCTTGATCTTCATTGTCCACAGTCATTGTTTTTATCAGAGCTATGCACTGTCTTAACATAGTTTTGCACAATGTATAAATTCTTCCCTTTTCCGTCTTTCAGGAAGCCTTCCGCATAGTTGTGTATATTCCACATTACTTTTCACTCTCATTCCATGATTCTCGTGTTGTCTTTTTATTCTTCCCCCCTTTGCGTTGATTTAATTCTTTTTGTCTATGTGTGTTCGCTCTTTTTATTTGCTGTCTCTTTCTGAAGACTGTCTGCATTGTATTGTTTATTTTTTTTTAACTCTGCGTGCACCTGCACGAAGACCTTATGGTTGTTCCTGGGCACATTAAATAAATTATTGATTGATTGATTGATTGATTATTATTATTATTATTATTATTATTATTATTATTATTATTATTGAGGTTTAACGTTCCAAATCCACGATATAATCATGAGAGACTCCGTAGTGGATGGCTCCGGAAATTTCGACCACCTGCAGGTGGTTTCTTTAACGTGCACCTAAATCTAAGTACACGGGCCTCGAGCATTTCCGCCTCCATCGAAAATGCGACCGCCGCGGCCGGGATTCGATCCCACGACCTTCGGGGTCGAGTACCTTAACCACTAGACCATGGGTTCTCAGACTGGGTTCCGCGGAACCCAGGGGTACCGCGGGTTCCACGCATGCGCAGTGCCTGAAGCATGCATTGTGTGGTCGGCGGGCGCTTAGCGGGACTCACGAAGCGGCGCGGCGGGGAATCGGAAGTCTATGTATTATCGATAGTTCTATACATCAGTGACGATGAACAGGTCAACACGGGCAGTGGTAATACTGTGGTTGCACGCGTCGAGAGGTGTTATTGCCCCCCCACCTCTCACCGCTTTCGATTTTCTTCATGCTCAAGAAAAAAAAAGGAGAAGTTTACACAAGCCGCGTAAACCTTAAGACACAACAGCGAAGCCGGTCGATCTCAGGGGGCTTGACGTGGCCTTTTTGGCTTATTCTGTGTCTTTCCTTGGCGTAGACATAGGCGTGCGCAGGGTTCCCCTGCCCCCCCTCGTGCGCACGCCTATGGCCGTAGACAAAGCAGAGTCGAGCCACAGCCTGCCACGGACCGTGCAAGAATGTCCAAACTCCAGCGCCAGAACTAACGTGCAAATCTCGCTGTGGCACCCGAAGCGCGGGCCTCTCGTCGCTCGTACTCGGCTCCCGCGACGGGCAAACTCGGCGCGGCGGCTGCGAGGACTGTCTCCGTCGGTATGGGCGCGGCTGCTAAGCAACAGCGCGGGTAAGCAACGGTGCGGAGGGCTTTTTGCGGACGCCCGACGTTTTACCTCGAGCTTCGTTCTTAAAAGTTAGGGGTGCCGCAGAACTGTGGAAATGCCCCAATGCCAGAAAGTTTGAGAACCCCTCACTAGACAACCATGACGGGTCGCGCTTAGAGCATGCGGACCACTTAAAAATTACTGTCTTTCAAACTGAGCATTTTCTTGGCAAAAAACAAGCGTTTCGAGCTTTCTAGAACGCTCTTTCAACAATCCACGTCGACTTTGTATTTGTCTTCAGTGTTTAAAGTGTTTCAGAGAACTTGTCTGAAGCCTACCGCATTTAGTGTTGGATGATGTTTGCTGATATCGGCTAATACCGGATAGCTGCTTTACAGGGCCGTAGCCAGAAATTTTTTTTCGGGGGGGGGGGGCACCTCCTTGATTTCGGGAGGGGCACCTCCTTGAAATGGTCATTTTTCGCTCTGCATGCCATGGCGAAAAAAAATTTCGGGGGGGGGGGGGCACGTGCCCGGTGTGCCACCCCCTGGCTACGCCACAGCTGCTTTAATAACAGATGTATTCTCGTATGCAAATGCCTCATTCGCACATACGACGGTAACCTTTAGAGGAATTCGCTGCCAATTTTCACGAATGTGTTTCGAAGTTGCCACGATACATTCCCGCCTTCTTTCTTTCTTTTTTTTTTTTTCGTGGCTCTTCGTATCTTCCTTGTCGTTCTCCACAACTTCCTTGGTCATAGGCGTGTGCATAGAAATGAGGAGAGAAAGGGGGGGCAGAGGGCGCCCCCCCCCCCCTCGCGGTGAAACAAGTACCCCCCCCTCCTCCGCCTTCACTGGAGTACCCAGCACACGCATGCCTTTGGTCATAGGGGTACGCACAGGAGGGGGGGGTGCAGAGGGGGGCGAGAGGGGGGCGCAAAGCCAGCCCCATACATTGATATAATAGGGAGGGGGGGGGCGCAAAGTCAGCCCCATACATTGACATGATAGGGAGGGGGGGGCGCTGCGACGAACCTTCGCCCCCCCTCCCCCCTGAAGGGGAACCCTGCGCACGCTTATGTCTGTGGTCACTGGTGCGTAATTACCAAAGGCAAAAAACGTGAGAAGTAGCGTTGCGAAAGTGTCTTCTCGCTTTTGATTGTACTGTCTAATTAGGTGAGCCTACAGCGATGCCTGATTAGCGACAGAGCGAAGAACAAGGCACTCAGGGTCACGCAACACGCGTGCTTATCGTACCACTTGAGCTTTCACTCAGCATTCCGTCATTAAGCTGTTAAAATAAATGAGACGGTCCGTGTAGCGAACACGTGTCCTCGACTGAGCTTGTCATCTCAGCTCGCGTCCCGCTTCTTGAGCGCATTATGTCTTTACATAAATACATGACTTGTTTTGATCGTTGCGAGCATGGGTGACGAGGGAAAAAAATAGTGAAATGAAAAAGAGGCCAGGAGTAGGATTCGGCGATCCTTCAGCCCTGAGCTTGTTATACTGCGACGAATCCTTTGAGTCGGCAGGGTGAGGGGAATGGGGTTCAACACCCCCTCATTATAAATCTTGTCTACCCCCTAACTCTATCTTTTCCTCAAAGACCGCAGAGAGCGATAGAAAGGAACACATATTTGCCGTTAAAAAGGTGTTACAGAGCGTAATATACTGCCGAAAATTTCGTCGCTATTTTACTAGATATTTACTGTATTGATTGATTGATTGATTGATTGATTGATTGATTGATTGATTGATTGATTGATTGATTGATTGATTGATTGATTGATTGATTGATTCGATCTCGTTCAGTGTTTTTCTATTTTTGTGCGTCCTGTTTCTTAACGTATGTTTTGTGCGTTACTGAGTTTTTGTGAATTTGCGTATAGCAGTAACGCTTTCTTTTTCCATCGTTTAAGTAGATTATAATCGCATCGCAGCATTAAATAACGCGAATTGTACGGCACTGGTGGGGTGCACGCTCGTACGCTAGTATTGTGCAATATATGCAGATCTAGACTGTGCAATCGTCAAAACGAGAGTGCGCGATTTGCCGGATACCTAATAACGCGAATGCATTTATTGACAAGGTTGGCGAAAGCGCGCTCCCACCGCCGTCTGCAAAAACCTTGTCCGGAAAGCACGTGACCTCACCCACCGGAAATGATGCCGGCGTCCTGCGGCCGCGTTTCTTGTCTATATGCTGGTGAAAGCATGCCCCTAGCTAGCGTCACCGCAGCCATAGAGTTTCCTACTATTACCTATAGAGGGGAACTCTGGCGCTGCGATCACGGATTTGCCTAGTCTTCGTGCATGCGGCTTTGAACGCACTTATGGCTTTGTTTATTGCTGCGTTTTGACGTTTGTATCGGATAAAAGAATGGATCGTTGTGAACTTCGTGAGCCGATTTGAACTGGTGAGCCTAAAAAGGTCAAGGTAGTGAAGTGGAACTGTCGGGCGTTTGCTGAACTTCGTCTTCCGACAAAGCGGCTGCAGGCCACACAGAACCAAACGGAGCCGAAAGGACGAAGCTTAGACAAATCCGTGTACTACCCATCATTCCCATGCTGGCTGAAGCTCCATCCGTTGCAGCTCCCATAGACACTAGCGCCAGAGTTCCCTCTAGTGTACTTATAGGAAACTATGACCGCAGTGACACTCAGCGCGCGCTCCACTGTGCCGCGGCAACCACCTGCATCCGCGGCGTAGGAGAGGGGAATTCCCGCAGTAGACGGGGAAGTCCCGGCTCGAAGGGGAAGAAGGAAGGCGCATAGGAATAGCCGGCGCACTTTTTGCTTTGGTGGTCTCAATTACGTACAACACAACTCCTTTCCTCGTGATTGTCTGCGGACGACGAAATGTGTAGCGACGCACCGCTTTCATCGCTTCTAGCTGTTCGATAAATATTAATCAACTCATGAACAATCGCCCATGCTCGCTTACAAACTTCGATGCGCGCCTGCTGCTACCCATTATCGCGATTAATTCATTAAGACGGCAGAAAAACGGGATATCGACACCAGAAAACTAAAAACAGCAGAAGAAAGAAACAAAAAACGAAAATCCTTCACGGGATAAGCTTTCTCACAAAGCTAGAAATCTGTAACATCAATATACAAAAAAAAATAAAAAAAATATGATATTGCGCTTTCTTTTGTGATTCGTAATCAATAAACTTTAGAGGACTAAATGTACTTTAGAGGTTTACTTTAGAGGACTAAATGTAAAAGCGTAGTGAAAAAGTGTGCACTTAGGCTCCGCAGAGTTGGCTGTGCGGCTACAGGAAGTTGTCGCTGGGTGTTCAACAAATGGTAAACCAATTAGAGTATTCTCAGCATCTAACGCACAACGCAAGACAAGGAAAGAGTGAAAACCGAGGGAGACAGTCGCTGTCTACGTCTGTGTTCACTCTTTCCTTAAATGCTGGAATTGAATATTGCAAGCTTACGTTATTTCATGTTAAGTATTATGCGATGCGCAAAGCGCCGACGACGCCATCTGCCGCCACGGCTCGGAAGCGCAGGCGGGCTCGGGCGAGCAGTTTTCCCGCGAGCGTGTACGCGAGTGCACGGATGGACGTGTTTTCATCGTGATTTAACGCCTCTGCCGGGCTTCAGCGATGTCGAAAAATAACTGCCGCGTTGTCGGCTGCTCAAACACATACAAAAAATCGCCAGAAACGCGCTTCTACAGGTTTCCGGTGCTATTTCATTAGCGAGATGCGAAGGCGGTGAATTGCGGCTGTCCGACGCAGAAGGTAAGCAATCGCGCTTTCTTTACGACAGTGTAAGAACGATTACCGTGTTTTTATTTCTCCATTTATGTCGCTACGTCTTCAGCGAACGCTACTACGTTTACACTTGGTCGCCTCGCCTGCATTGTAGACGCTACAATGAACATGAGGTTGTTATTACTGATAAGACGCGATGCCTATAGGCTCTCTTGAAAAACGAATGGCGCGAAGCGCAATGCCAGAGAATGTGGGGCAGGTGACGGCTCCTCTACAAAAGCGCCGTGGAATCACACGTGTGCTGCACGAAATCGGCTGCATTCTACCTATTGATGGCACTGGAATGCGATCACCGGTGCAGAATCTTCGCTGTGCGCTCGCCTCAACTCTACGCATATTGGCTGTAAAACATGGCACCTGTGCGCATTGAAGGCTTTTGACAGGACATTCAACCGATTCAACCTCCTTTTGAATGCCTCGTAACATGACTTCATGCTGATGTGACCGAGGAGGGGGTACAGGCTGCCACCCAGGCTCCGGCAAAGAACTCTTGCGAGGCTTCTTGCTTACAAAAAAAGGCACGTTGATTTACATATTTACAAGAGTAAACAAACTAGGCGTAGAGACGCGCCTTTACATGAGAAGAGTTCGCAAGCGACAAGAGGCCCCCAGCGCACTCTCGATGCGCTCCTTTTATATCCGTCCGTGCACGCGCGTCTCGTCAAGTCTTTTCACAGGACGCGGACTGCGTGTACCAGCAACGCCGATGCGCGTTCCCTGCAGCGCACAAGAACACCTCTTGCGTTCCTGCTGGACGCGGACTGCGTTTGGAAGGCATGCCGATGAGCGTCCCTTGCAGGCCGCCTTGCCGGTTATAACAATGCTAATAGGAAACCCTTGCGCCACTAGCGCAAGCTGCCGAGATATTTTTTTTCACAAGTTTATCGTGTTGGTTTCAAAGTTTTACCAACGCTGACCCTTTGCGCGGCCACACCCCTGAAATCCATGCGCCGGTGCGACAGCGCTCCCTCAAAATCTACTATATAAACACATGGCACGTAAACGAAGCTACTGTGTCGAGAAAAAACGTTGGTTCACGCGTTGGTTCACTATTATAAAGTGCGGCTCTTTTGCGCACACTATCGCCGCAAAAGTAATAATTTGGGACGCGCAAAAGCGGCAAATCGCACGCGCGCACTTCCGTCATGCTTGCATGCAGTGAAAGGAGGCGTCTGCTACGCGGCCCGCTTGCGGTTCCGACGGCCGCCGCTACGCGGCTTTCAGTGGCGCCCCTATAAGCGCTGCGCATCGCGGATACTCTGTTGAGGGAATGTACTGAGCCATCCAGCTCAGCAGGGAAGTAAAATAGTACCGTTGCCATTAACAGCTGTCTTGTTTCTGTATATTATTTCAGAAAAGTGGGGGTCCCTTTAGAATTCTGTCTTTCTGCTGTGGTAGGGTAGCGAGCTATCTATCCTCCTGCGTTTAGAAAAAGTTAATTCCGTACGTAACACACAATGACAAACGGTGCCTATACGTCAACGCGTGGGCATGGGCACCGTGCATACGTTAGGAGCCGCCACAGTCGCGCGCGGCCTCCAGCGCCAAAGCGGCCACGGCAGCAGATTTGGTGTGATACGGGAGCAGGCGACGCAAGCGGCAGCAAGCCACTGCGTCGTGCTTTGGTGCTTCGCTTGAGGCTTTTTCGTTCCCGTTTGCTTTCAAAAGACGTTAGATTGTTAGCAGCCGTGAGTAAACCGTAGTGTTAGCGCTTGGGCTTTTTTTTCGCCAGATTTCGTGCACCCTCAGGCGAACGCAGCCACATCAAATTCATGGCGAAAACGACAACGCAGGCGAGGAGGCCGTCGAGCGAAACAGCACGCGTGTAGCGCGGCCCGCTTCGCTCACTAAACGATCAAAGCTTATCACCCTCGGGCTTACGCGGCAGCAAACTCGGCGGCAGCTTGAAACATACGACAGCCGCGATTGTACTGATCGCGTTGATAACGTCGACGGACCGTCGCTCTGACCACTGGCCAAGCGAGAAAAGCACGAAAAACATTGGCATCGGAAAAGGCGTCGTTCGCGATTGCTCCCCTGTGCAAGCGGCTGAGAACATCCTTCCAAATCTGCGCTTGTTGCCGCTAGAGGCGCCTTCATGAATTACGTCTGCACGGAGCCTATAGGCGACACGGGCACAGCGTCATTGGAGCGGAGTGATTGAAAGCGACAAGAGACAGGTCTTCCGTTTCAGGAGTATGTGTGGCGCAAGTTTCCTGCATAACTTTTGTCGCAGATTTTGCGTGTAATCTGAGAGCGCTCTCGGCCATGACAAACGACGACGCTGTTTTCCGTAAGCGACACGAGTCCTTATTTCAAACTCTCGATTATTACGGGTAGGCGCCGCTACAAGGCCGGGACTATACCACTACAAACATTGTCCGGCCGTCCCTGACGCGGGACAGTTGGTGCAGTTGGGCTCAAGGGTGTTAAAGCGCCCCTGACACTGAAATCGAAACCTCGAGATGGTTGCGTTGTTTCGTTGTATTGCATACGTGGACACTTCTGGCCGATTAGCAGTCGCGAACGTTAGCTTTAAGATATTTTAATTTGGTTTCAAAGTAAGCCTGTTTGCTCATCTGAGTTGACAGCACCTCGCGACATCGACACTATTATGACGTGGACGAAGGCCTCTTGTGACGTCCCACAAGAAAAGTGAGTACTGTAGACGTCGCAGCAGACTCGCGGGGCGCACACAAATCCACTACTGGTACCCGCTGAGGGTTATGGTTCCTCGTCCCTTCTCGCTCCGTTGTGGGGCTGCTCTGAGGTGGTTTTGGCCGCTTACACCAGGAGTGATTTTCTTTTTCCTAAGGGCCCACGCTATTAACAGTGGCGCTGAATTGGGATAGTTGGTTATTCATGATCGTAAAATAACAGCGCAAAAGACGACGGACCAACACACAGAGACAAACGAGCGCTGACTTTAAAACTGGTTTATTTCTGATGAAACGCACAATTTGTAGCTCTGACCCATCACAAGAAACAAATAATCACAACATGCGCAGACACTCCTTTTCCTTTATGAAGAAGAGCTATCGAAGCAGTGCTAACGCACTGATCACCAAGCTTATCTTTCGAGTCCGCTTCTATAATTTCACGCGTGATCTGTTCCCGGTTTTTAGAGACGACACTCGACTTGACATCCAACGGAACGCACCAGCAGCGAGAACAACGAAGAGCTAGGTTGCCTTGCTTATATTTTTTCTATAATTGTACTTGTGCATACTTTTTCCCATAAACTTAAAAAAAAAAAAGAAGATAGCTCAGCGAGCTAATGTTCGTGTTGCATTTTCTGCACCTGACAAGTTATCTAAGATTTGCTGGATCACTGATCCGAACCGCAAAAAGTCGCAGCATATACTGTTAATTAACAGCACAAGATCATGCTTGTCCAGTGCACAGCGAACGTTGTATATCGTGTACCGTTATCGTGCGGAAAATTGTGCATAGGCCAGACGGGCGGGTGCCTCAATTCTATATTATCTGAGCACAAGTACTACGACGTTATAGCCAATTACTACGACGATATATATTTAGGCGCTGTAGCCGGCCGAATGGTATGACCGAAGTGCCCCCAAGTATGTACGAGAGAGGCAGCAATTATTAACGAGAAGTCGTCTTTATTGAGCAAGCTTAGTCGTCGTAGTCATCGTCAGAGAAATGTCCTCCGATCTCGGCTCTTGGGAACTCCTCGGGCTCGTCCCTGCCATGAAAGACTTCGACCATGGTTTCATCTTCGGTCACCAGCGTTTCTTGCCGTTGCTCGTCTTTCGAAGTCTCGACTTGCGTTGCATTACCAAGCGACTCTAGCTTTGGGAAATAAATCATTGGCTCCGCAACTTCATAGCAAAGACGACAGTTACTCATCCCTGTTGTCGTAACTAGGACCGGGAGGAGCTTTTTAGTGGACCAGTGGTGAGTGGTGGGAGTTAGCAAATTTCTGTGGCACATAACCTTTTATGACGAGTGGACCAGTGGTCAGCCAATGAATCGTGGTACGGTATGCATATGGTACGGTATGCAGTACGGTATGCAAATGGTACGGTATGCATATGGTACGGTATGCATAAAGGAGTCTTAAACAGCTTCGCTGTTAAAAATCGTTGTTTCCGACAAAAGTAACATATAGAGGGGAGTATATTGATGACTTCATACCGGATAAAGTTTCCCGAGACCTGGAGGCTTCTTAAGGCACGTTTAGCAGCATCTGTCCTGAAGCATCTGCTTTTCCGGTGCGAAGCACCTAATGCGCTGTGGCTGTCGCCGTCTCCTGTCGTCGTAGCCCGCACGTTACGTGCAAGTGGCAAATAAGACGGTATGTGGTTCACTAAGGTTGAGCGTTGGGCTAGTTGGTGCAGCATAATTTCAATGTTTCGCAGCGCATAGAACGAGGGCGAACAAATAGGAGACACACAAGTCCCCCCTCTGTGTGTCTCCTATTTGTTCGTCCTCGTTCCATGCGCTTTGAAACATTGAAATAAGACGGCTCGGTGCCCCAGGAAAAGCTCCGTTTCTGCGATGGACGCTGTCGGCGATGGGCACAGGACGCTGTCTGCGACGTTGTCTGAAGCAAAGAGAAGACTCTCCTCTCATGGCTATTGACGTGTCGCTATGTGAAGAACGGGTGCTTCGCACCTCCCCAGGTTTAACGTTAGGGGAACTGTTCCTTGAACTCATTCGGCGTTGAGGGAAAACGCTCGTATACACCTCCAAGAAGTAGCCAAAATGTTCTATGTTTGCATTTTTTGCATTGCAAGACTGGGCCTTGTATGAATATCTGAGTCATGAATACTTAGTTTACGAAAAATGTATTCTGCACAAAAAAATTTTCAGACCTCTCAAGTTTCTGTACTTTGCGGGAAAAAATGACGAATTTCAGGAAATCGTCATTTTTGTCCACATTGTGACGCAATTTGCGCCACGTGGCGCTCCAATTAAAAATCAGCTTCATATGTCAATCGAAAGCAAATGAGCATGGATTTTGAACGGCGCGACAACAGTTATTATATGGCAAGTGTTGTTATTACAATTTTTTGTTTTGAAGACGAAAATAATTTTTGAAGTTTTCTATTGACGGCTATCCTTCCATTTGATCATACAATAGCTTCCTGGTTGAAGTTCCCCATCGTCGTCAATGGGTAAACTTCAAAATTAGTTTCTTCCTTAAAAAGAAAAATTGTAATATTAAAACTTGCCATTTAAGAAGAACTGTTCATTTGCTTTCGATTGAGGTATAAAGCTGATTTTTGATTGGAGCACCACGTGGTGCGAATTGCGTCTCAATGTGGATAAAAATAACAATTTTCTGAAATTCGTGATTTTTTTCTCGTAATGTTAAGAAACTTGAAGAGTCTGAAAATATTTTTGGCGCAAAATATACCTTCCATAGACTAAGTATTCACGACTCCGATATTGCGGTCATATCGTGAAAATCATGACTAACTTGTCATGAACGGTATGGTTTACACGCCATGGTGGTGGTGATATATCCAAAAATTGGTATGATGACACATTTCTGCATGACCAACATAAATGACTGGTGGTTATATGAAAACCATGACGTGCATGTCATGTACAACATGATTTACATGCCACGCTCATGGTGCCCTGACGGGTGTTTCGCTAGCTTGACATACACCAAATGTGGTATCGTATGACGTGACTGTATGATGAACATACATGACAAGTGGTAATATGGAAATCGTGACATGTCATGTGCAACATGACTTGCATGCCACGCACATGGCACGCTCGCGGCCGTTTCGCTAGCTTGATTTTGTATTGCGTGACGAGTCTGTATGACAAACATAAATGACAGATCCTAAAATGAAAATCATGAAATCCATATGTCATGTACAACATGATTTACATGCCACGCTCATGGTGCGCTCACGGCCGTTTCGCTGGCTTGATATACAAGTTCGTTATTGCATGACGTGTCTGTAAGACAAACATAAATGACAAGTGGTAAAATAAAAACCGGCAGATCCCACGCACTGTGGGAATCGATATGATGCGAAGCAGCCAGCAGGGAGTAAATCATGCTGTACATAATATGCATGTCATTATTTACATGTTAGGACCTGTCATTTGTGTTCTTTATACAGTCACGTACCGCAATACAAATTTTGGCGTATATCAAGCTAGCGAAGTGGACGCAAGCGCACCATGAGCGTGGCACGTAAATGGCATTGTAGATGACATGCATGCCAAGATTTTCGTGTTACCACCTGCCACTTATGTTCGCCTAATTTCTTACCTCGAATCGCACCGAGACGCGAGACCAATCTGCCATCGTTTCGCATGCGTTCGTATTCTCGCGCTCTGCGCATCATGCAGAACGCCATCCGCGTTCCAGCGTTTAAATTGACAGACACTTTGTCAATTCCAAAGTGTGTTCCTCGAACGCATGTACCCACTGAGACGGGGTCGGTAAGAATGGAACGTGGTGCGCGCGTCTCCTTCCTTGCATGATTAGAAACGCTGGGCCCAGCGACGCTACGTATAAGCAAAGCGCGAGCGCTGTAGAGTCCAACGCGACCGGCGTCCGTTTGCGCGCCCCGGCGCCCACTTGGCACCGTGCCAGGGCACGGCTGGTGGGACGGACGGGCGACCAGACGGGCGGACGTGAGCATGAGACATTAAAGGCCTTCGCCTTAAAGTTTCGTGTATATCAAGCTGGCGAAACGGCCACGAGAGTGTCATGAGCGTGGCATGCAAGTCATGTCACTCATGACATGTCATGATTTCCATATGACCACTTGGCATTTATGTTCGTCATACAGTCACGTGACGCAATACCAAATTTGGTGTATATCAAGCTAGCGAAACGGCCACGAGAGTGTCATGAGCGTGGCATGCAAGTCATGTCACTCATGACATGTCATGATTTCCATATGACCACTTGGCATTTATGTTCGTCATACAGTCACGTGACGCAATACCAAATTTGGTGTATATCAAGCTGGCGAAACGGCCAGGAGAGTGTCATGAGCGTGGCATGCAAGTCATGTCACTCATGACATGTCATGATTTCCATATGACCACTTGGCATTTATGTTCGTCATACAGTGACGGGACGCAATACCAGATTTGGTGTATATCAAGCTAGCGAAACGGCCACGGTAGTGCCATGAGCGTAGCATGCAAGTCATGTTTCACATGACATGTCATGGTTTCCATATTACCACTTGTCATTTATGCTCGTCATACAGTCACGTCCCTCAATACCAAATTTGGTGTATATTATGCTAGCGAAACGGCCCCGAGAGCGTCATGAGCGTGGCATGCAAGTCATGTTGCACATGACATGTCATGATTTCCATATTACCACTTGGGATTTAGGACCGTCATAAGGTCACGTCACGCAATACCAAATTTGGTGTGTATCAAGATAGCGAAACGGCCGTCAGCGCGCCATGAGCGTGGCATGTAAATCATGTTCTACATGACATGCAGGTCATGATTTTCATATTACCACTTGTCATTTATGTTGGTCATGCAGAAATGTCGCATCGTACCAATTTTTGGATATATCAAATTATGGAAACGGCCTCACGAGCACTATGGCCATGGCGTGTAAATCATACTTTTCATGACAAGTTAGTCATGATTTTCATGATATGACCAGTGATTCATGTTAGTCATACAGTCATGTTATGCCATACCAAATTTGGTATAAATCCCATGAACGATATGGCCAGGAGAGCCCAAAGTCGTAGGCGGCTAGATAGATAGATAGATAGATAGATACGCTCAAAGTCGCCGAAGTTCGCTAAGAAATGCTTCGCATTTAAAAACTAGCAGTTGTTCCGTGTACGAATACAACCGATGAGCGAAGCTCCTTAGGAATGGGACGCACGCGGCGTTCGGCGCGGACAGCGTTTCATTGTCCAGGCAACGGACCAACCACTGGGCGGACGACAGGGTGAAGCGATGGTTACGCGTTCGCCGGTTTGAGGGGAGAGGGCAGAGTCGAGGAAAGAGGGAAAGGGAAACTAATCTGCCTCCATTTCGCATGCGTTCGTATTCTTGCGCTTTGCGCATCGTGCAGACGCCATCCGCGTTCCAGCGCTCATAAAGATCATTTATCCTCGCGCGTGAGGAGAGACGCCACAGCTAGCAACGTGCCAAGGAGCTTCAACGGCGACGACGACGGCGGTGTGCCGGCCTAAGGAGCTCCGCTCCTAAAAAAATCATGACATGTGATGTACAGCATGACTTGCATGCCACGCTCATGGGCGCTCACAGCCGTTTCGCTAGCTTGATATACACCAAAATTGGTATTGCGTGACGTGCTGTATGACCACGGTGCTTTGATCCAGCGACCGTGGTATGACAAACATAAATGGCAGGCGGTAACATGAAAATGACAACATGCATGTCATGTACAAAGTGATTTGCTCCTTGCTGGCTTCTTCGTATTAGATTCATTCCCAGAATGCGTGTGTTTGTTCTGCCGATTTATTATTGTTACTTTAGGAAAATGAGTGTCCATTTACAGTACTGCGCGTGCTGCTATGCGAGAGCAGCGAGCTGTCTCGCTTACTGCTGAGGGTTCAAAACATTCTAAACGTGGATGTAACACAAGGAAGTTTATTGCATGCAAGTAACGGAATGACGAAATTCATCCTCCTAAATTGCGTCAACGGAGACGAATTAATAGGAGCGGCAAGGGACAAGTCTTCCGTTTCGGCAGTAACTGTGGCGCAAGTTTCCTAGATAACCTTTTCTCAGATTATGCATCTACTCTGGGAATGCTCCCGCGCATGACAAACGAGGAGGCTGTATTCCGTAAGCCACACGAGTCCTTATTTCGAACTCGCGATCGTTTTGGGTAGGCGCCGTACAAGGCCCGGACTATGCCACTACATTGCGTTGTCCGGCCGTCCCTGACCAGGGGCAGTTGAGCGCAAGGAGGTTAAAAAAAAATCACAGCATATCCACAAAGTGAATGATGGTGAGTGGGCGAAGCTCGGAGGGATTATTCGGGTAACCGTGAATCCCCCCCCGTACATTGCCCACTCGATCATGCAAAGACGTGACAACACGTGTCACGTCTTTGCATGATCCTGGGTGTTCGATCGGGAGCTGGGCACGAGCGTCGCCGACTTCTGTTCCGGGCGCTCCCAGCCTCAGCGACAACGCCAGTTCGCGTTCCACGACAGAGGAAGACGATGCCACCTACTCAGACGCCGAAGTCCACACCAGTGCTCGACGCAACGCCTCGCCTCCGCATGCATCGCCACAGAACGCTGCTGGGTCATTCCACGCCAAACGTCCCAGCCATTTTGGCGACCATCTCAAATGTATTCGAAAAAAAATCGTGCTTATTTGCTGCATTGAAAGCAATGAATTGCTAGAATATTACTGAGAGAAAAACTTTTTTGGCCACGTGGGTGCCTTCTGAATTTCCCAGAATGTCGTCTGGGTGTTGTTTGTGAGAAAATTTATTCTAAGAGTATCGTTTGTTGTTTCTACACCAAATTTGGTTTACACATTAAGCAAAGGTGTTTGTGTAAGGTGCTTTAAGGCGAATAATATTAGTGCCAGTTTTCTGCCATGTAAGCCTCCAAAAATTTAGCCAAAATGCTCCATGTTTGCATTTTTTACATTGCAATAATACGCCTTGTATGAATATCTGAGCAATGAATGCTTAGTCCACAGAAGATATAGTTTGCGCAAAAAATATTTTCAGACCCCTCAAGTTTATAAACTTTACGGGAAAAAATCACGAATTTCAGAAAATTGTCATTTTTGTCCACATTGTGACGCAATTTCCACCACGTGGTGCTCCAATTAAAAATCAGCTTTATACCTCAATCGAAAGCAAATGAACAGTTCTTCTCATATGGCAAGTTTTATCATTACAATTTTTGTTTTAAGGAAGAAAATAATTTTCGAAGTTTCCCATTGACGGCTGTATGCCCATTCGGTCATAGGACAGCTTCCTGGTTGAAGTTCCCCGTTGTCGTCAATGGGAAACTACAATAAGGCCGTCCACCACCACTACAGTCACTAGAGTCATGGCCGAGAGCATAGAGGGGCAGCTTAGCAATGGCTAGGCAGGTGGTGTCTGTGGCCCAGGTTGGGTCCAAACGCTCACCCCCTTTCTCTCCTCTAGGAATCCTCTACTGTACGGAGCGGCGCGCGTCCCCTCTCCTACGCTCACCCCCTTTCTCTCCTCTAGGAATCCTCTACTCTACGGAGCGGCGTCCGCGCTCCACATCCCCACAGCGGATGTGCGTCCTCTCCTCTACGCTCACCCCCTTTCTCTACTCTAGCAATCCTCTACTGTACGGAGCGGCGCCCGCGTCCTACACCCCTCCAGAGCATGCGTGTCCCCTCCCCCCTCTCTCTCCTCTCCAACGCTCACCCCCCTTTCTCTCCTCTAGGAATCCTCTACATTACGGAGCGGCGCGCGCGTCTCCTCTCCTACGCTCACCCCCTTTCTCTCCTCTAGAAATCCTCTACTCTACAAAGCGGCGCACGCGTTCCACATCCCCACAGCGAATGTGCGTCCTCTCCTCCTCTCTCTCCTCTACGCTCACCCCCTCTCCCCCCTCTAGGAATCCTCTACGGAGCCATATAAGAACCCCTATCCCTCCACTTCACTGACCATAAAGCCGTCATAATGAAGGGGGGACCGGAAGCCACGTCTAGGTACCATTTAAAAATAAATAAAATTTCTTGTATATGTACACACAGTGTTTGTCACGTCTTTGATGATGTACTGGACGAAAATTCACGGAAGATTCACTGTTTACCGATGAACCTCCAGAGCTTCACCCACTCATCATCATTCACTCCGTGGATATGCTGTGATTTTTTGTTGCTCCAGGAGCTGCGCCAAAGTGGCTTTGGTCAATCACTTCACTGCGTTTTTTTTTTTCGTTTTTTTTGGCACTCCCAGTGGAATGGCACACAAACGGAATGTGTGCGTGTTTTAATTTAACCCTTAAAACCTTAATCATGTACTGTGGGATTGTGACAGAGCGAAAGGGCAAAATAGAAAATACCTTAACGGAGAACAGTGGGAGACTGCACTGCTAAGCCCGGACACTGAAGTGCAACTCCAAGTCCTTAAGCAAGCCGAAGATGCCGCCAGAGCACAGGGACTCATGGCTGCCACCTTGGGAAAGGAGCCCATCCTTCCCAATCTTGCCCTTTTCAATAAAAGTTATTTCTTCCCAGGCGGCCATACGCAACTACGCCAGCGGCCGGATCTCCCGCGAAGCGGCACACATTCTCAAAATTCGTGAAGGCAACATTTGCCGCAAAAACGACAGTTTCCTCGTATGGACCCCCCGCCCACACGGACCCTCCGCTCGCGGGCAACGCGACTGCCCACGCCGCGGCTCGAGGTCTTGCACGCCGAGCTGTGGCGCCTGCCGGCAGTCCCTCGCACACCTCGAGCACGATGCGGGAGTGGACGTGGGGGGGGGATCGCATGACCACTTTCAGAGACATCACACAACACTACAGATTGAGCAGATGCAAATATCCACCACCCCACGACAAACTAAACAAGAAACAGGAGGTTGCCTGGAGGCAATTACTGACTCACACGTACCCGAAGCCAGTGATCCTGCGCCTCTGTTATCCAGACATTTATACGTCCGACGACTGTAAAGTGTGCGGAGCCAGAGCGACGCTGCAGCACATGCTGTGGGAGTGTACCGGTAGCGAGCAGCAGTCCCCTACGAACCGGGTAGACGTGGCAGTCTCGAACCGCGAGGCGCGATGGGAGGCGGCTCTGCTCAGCCACGACCTCGCCGACCAGCTGTGGGCCGTCCGGCACGCCCAGGAAGCCGCCCGTGTCCAAGGACTCGAGGCCGTCACCTAGGCTGGGGTGCTTGTAGCCCCGCCCCGCACAATACCGCCGGACATTTTCAATAAAGTTTTTACTCACTCACTCCTACCGCGAATCGCAGCGAGACGCGAGACTAACCTGCCTCCGTTTCGCATGAGTTCGTGTTCTCGCGTTTTGCGCATGGTGCAGACGCCATCCGCGTTCCAGCGCTCATAAGGCTCATTAATCCTCCCGCGTGAGGGGGAGACGCCACAGCTGGCACCGTGCCAGGGGGGCCGGACACCGCGAGTATGAGACATTAAAGGCTTTCGCCTTAATATAGCACCGTTGCCAAGCTTACGTCACTTTATTAACCATGGCCACTCGTGAAACTACTGTGTACAGCTATTACGCTGCTGTGCTAAGTCGTCCTGCTTAGCTGGGCAGTTAAACAGTAGCCTTGCCATTAAGCGCACTGGTGCTTTTAACAGCGAAGCTGTTTCTCAAATCGTTCCTTGTTCACCCTGTACCAAAAAACGATCATCATCATAAACGGGTATGCGCCACAGAAATTGGGTAAATCCCGCTACTCACCATTTGTCCACTAAAAATAAAGGCAACAATTTGCCCAACAAACGGGAATGTGTCACAGAAATTTGTGCCGCCTATAAAAAAAAACTATCATCATCATAAACATGTATCTGTCACAAGAATTGGGTAAATCCCATTAGACACAACTTCCACTGAAAAGGCTGGAGGCAACAGTTAGGCCAAACAATGGCCGAGAAGCGATGGCAGCGAAGCGAAGACCCCGAGTACGCACAACGAGAGAATAGGGTCTTTTAGCAAGTTACGGAAATACGGTACGCAAATACGGTAAGGCAGTACGGTCGCGCTCCTCCTTTCCAGTGACAGTGCGTCCCCCGGACGACAGGTTCCTCGTCAACAATGCGTAGGCTGACAGGCCACAACTAGGCGTGACAACCCCACAGTAATTTTTGAAAGAGCTTTTGTGTTGTTGGGGTGCCTTCACTGGCAAAAGGTCAACGACCGGGAAAGGAGGAGCGCTACGGTAATACCGTACCGTATTTGCGAACCGTATTTCCGTAACTTGCTAAAAGACCCTAAAGGCCTGACCACACGTGCGCGTTGCAGCGTGTCAGCGCGCGGATTTTTGACGCGGCGTCGCGCCCTCTCCCTATGGAGAGAGAGGGCGACCGGCTACGCGAAGCTGCGCGCCCTTTCTCTCCAATGGGGAGAGGGCGCGACGCCGCGTCAGAAAGACACGCGCTGACACGCCGCAACGCGCACGTGTGGTCAGGCCTTAACACTAGGGAACGGGAAAGACAACGGTGGCTGCGAGACGATCGACCCCGAAGCGATGGAAGGCCTACCCCTACAAAGAGCTGCCTGTGTCGTGTTTGTGACTGTCAGCGGTTTAACATCGAACATCTGCGCTGAGAATCAACGTAGGAACAGCCTAGCATCACCTAGCTAAAGCCTATCAACGACCTACATATGCAACCGAGCAAGAACCTGCATCGCCTGGCAAAGGCCTAGAAACGACGTTGAAGCAACCAGTGTAGCCTTCAGAATCGCAGAGCATCGCAGTTTCAAGTTTTGCACAGCTTAGTTCAAGCTTCGCCATATATATATATATATATATATATATATATATAAAGCGAGTGTTCATTTAGGGTACTGCGTGCTGTAAAGCAGTATGCCACATTTCACTGCACACCGTCCCGGGCGCCATTGGAGCCGAACGATTACGAGCGACAAGAGACAGGTCTTCTGTTTCAGGTGTTACTGTGGCGCAAGTTTACTTTATGACTTTTCTCTCAGGTTATGCGTGTAATCTGAGAGTGCTCTCGACCACGACAAACAGCGAGGCTATTTTCCGTAAGCAACACAAGGCTTTATATAAAACTCTCGATTATTTTGGAGATGCGACGTTGCAAGGCCGGCACCATACCACTACAAGCGTTGTCCGACCGTCCCTGCCGCCGGGCAGTTGAGCTCAAGGGGGGTGCAAAATATTCACCGACGATTGCGATGCTAGCTAACGCGAATTATGAGCGCAGCTGTTTAGGTGTTACGATTTTACGATAAGTTGAGCAAATGCGCATGCATCATGGCTACGCGGCGCGGCGCGAATGGGAGTACAGAATGCTCGGTTTTCGCATCAACGTAACGTGGTGAACCTGGCGTCATCAACTTCCACCGCCGCTGGCTGACGCGAACGCTCTGCCGGGCTATACAGCGTTCTGGGGAGCCTAGGCGTGCGCAGGGTTCCCCTTCAGGGGCAGCGAAGGTTTGTCGCCGCGCCCCTTTCCCTATAATGTCAATGTATGGGGCTGACTTTGCGCCCCCCCCCCCCCCCCCTTTTAGGAGACTAGGGGGGGGGCCGCTTTCTCTGCACCCCCCCCCCCCCCCGTGCGCACGCCTATGCTTGTGAGGACGCTCGAGTGTCCCACACGCAAAGTGTCCCTTCGACTAACACACATCATCTTCTCCCAAGCCTCGCAGGTCAACCCACTTACTCGTGCCCGTGCGCGAGAGGCATGCGTGGCGCTGTCACAAGAAGCGCGAGCCGGCACGATGCATTGCAGATGCTAACACAGAAGCTCTCTGGCTCTCATGGCGGAAAACTGCTTGGGGCAGTCTCTCTTTCGCTCTCTTTCGTCCTCGTTCGCGCTAACGGTTACGCCGACGACAACGGCGACGCCCCTCAACGTCAGAACGGACGATAACGATCAAATTCACCGACGACAACGATGCTGGCTAATGCAAATTGTGAGCACAGCTTCGTGTTGGGGCAGCGACAATTGCGTTTGAAGTTTTCGCTTTCCGCAAGGTATGGACTACACTCACAGAAGTAGAGGGAGTACTGGAAGAGCAGAGCAAGTGCATTACTCTCGCCAGAGTTCTTGTATAGAGTTAGCCGCCGAACGTACTCTTTCCTTGAATGAAGAGTAAAAGAAGCTGCGAACGCTCTGTTACTCAGGTGGAGTTCCCAATCTACGCAACTCTGGGGCCGATGCGGCGTGAACGGGGTCTGGCACTCCGTCCTTAGCGGACGGAGTACAGTGTAGCGCCTGCATCTCACCACCGACGCCGCAAAGCAATATAACTGTCTAGTAACTGTACGCCTTTGAGCGTATAGACGCCACAGATGTAAGTTTATTGCGTCAATTTAGTAGAATAACTTTCGGTGGTAACAAAAGTATGGTTTTGTGATCGTCAACGTTTCGTTCCCACAACGCCAACAGCGGCACCTTCGAAGCAAGAAACAGCGGCAACTTCTAACACGTCAACCGTTCATAGTCGAAACATATGTGTGTACCTGAATAAAAAAAAAAGGCTTACAATAGACGAACAGCAATCACAATTGTGACGAAACATTATAAAACACCTACAAGCACACACCCTTTATACTAGTCGGCGACTTCAACGTAGACATTATGGCACTTTAATGGCACTTTATGTCACTCAATTTACATTATATGGGGCAACGCTCGGGCAACGTACGGTTACTCACCCATACAATACCCAGTGCTTCGCCCACTCGTCATGATTCACTTCGTGGAGATGCGTGGATTTTTATACGTTTGGAAGATCCAGGATGCGGCCTCAATTTCTGGCCGCCGCATTGCGATAGGGCCAAAGTGTACACACGTGTACTTAGCTACGAATGGACGTTAAGGAACCCCACGTAGTCAAACTTAAGCTATAGAGTTCCCCATTATGGCCTGCCTTCACAATTTTATCATGGCGTAGGCACGTACAATCCAAGAATGCAATCTTTCTCTAATGCTGGCTATAACAGATAACACTGGCGTTGCCTTTTGTTTAAGTGTATCTTTTCAAGCGACCTGTGGCTGACACAGACGCTTTTTTAAATAAAAGTAATAATAATAATAATAATAATAATAATAATAATAATAATAATAATAATAATAATACTTTATTAACATTTTCACACAGGAACAATGTAGTAAAAAATTGGCCTGCCAAAGCCACATTGGGCTTGAGGGGCAGAGCCGACAGACAGCGGACAACAGGAATTGGTTAGCTTAAGACCATACAAACACACACATCCCCCCCCCCCCCCCTTTTTTTTTTTCGCGCATGCCTGCAAAATATAGACGCGCGTGTACAGCAATGCATGGACCAAGTACTAGCTGAAAGGCTGTTGGTCGAAATAGTTCGCAGGCATTTGCTTTTGGACATTGTGGAGTAAGGGATTGATTGATTGATTGATTGATTGATTGATTGATTGATTGATTGATTGATTGATTGATTGATTGATTGATTGATTGATTGATTGATTGATTGATTGATACCTACGTTGTCTTCATTCGGTCTTAATCCACCTAATGATAGTGTCATAGTGTCAGCTCCCAGTTTTGATGCCGCCAGAAGATGGGTGCGAAAAGTTAGCATCGAGGGCGTTGCCTCCTCTTTTTTTCCGTTTTAATGTCAGCACTGCACTTCTTCTATCCTCTTGCAGGTCTATGGAATCCCCGCTTGGCCTCACCCGGGTCCGCCATGCCAAGTGTGCCAGCGGCCCCGTCAGTCTCGTGAGTTCTCGTTCTTCATCTTGCTCTTCATTCTCCACTTCCCTCGCCGGTGTGCCAAAGTGATTACGCTCGCCTGATCCGTCTTCCGCGACTCAAGTGGGCCGCGCAAGCCAAATGTGCAGCCTTAATGAAAGTCAGCAGATTATGAAGCCAGGAAAGGCATAGGGGACGTTAATTGGGCTGTTTCAAGTGTATTGCAGTAATTGGGATACAGATGCAAAGGAATTAAAATGGGCGAAAAGACGACTTGCCGCCGGGAGGGACCGAACCTGCGAGTTCAGGGGCCTGCTGGGAGAGTATAAGGCGCTGTTCACAAAGCTGCCCGGTTGTACCACACTGACTGAGCCCTCTATTGACACAGGCGACAGCACAGCAGTGCGCACAAAGTTGCGCCCAGCTAATCCAAAAACAAAAAAAAACAACGCGCAGCACTCTGTTGATCTTCACGTCTTCGGGCACATCCACTCCGATTCAGTCGTAGAATTCGGAGATTACATAAATGAATTCTTTCAAGTTCTCCTTAGGGTGTTGGGTGCGTGTCCCCAGCTCTTCTTTAAGCCGCTTCTCTTCATCTACCGACACAAATGGCCGTCGGAAAGCTGTGACAAAGGCATCCCACGTATCGAAGGGCCCCGCGATACGGTATACCACAACTTCGCGCGGCTGTCAAGCGCCGCGACAACGATGCGGCGAAGCCGGTCCTCTGAAGGTAATGCCGTTGATCAAACAAAACGTGTCCACCTTGCTAGTGTGTACTAGAACATCTAACCCTGCTAAGAAACTCCTCTGGCGTCAGTACACCCCGGAAACCCTCAGACATTGGCAGCGGGGTCGCAATAGGCGATGTCATATACAGGGTGTTTCAAGAAATGTGTCCACTATTTTTAAAAAATCAGGAAAATGCGGTATTTGCTCGCTGTCTTCACAATTGCTTTTTCTGTAGCGGCAGCCATCTTAACATGGTTGAAGACATGGTTTGGGACAGTAATTAAAGGAGTACTGACACGTTTTTTTCGAAGGCGAGCTTGCTCTGTCATGCAAATCTCCTGTATGCATAGATGGCCCTGAGCGAGTATCAAGCTCAGCAAATGCTGATAAGATATTTTATTTTGATATTAAAGTCAATTTTCTCGCGGCATCCGTACTGACATCAACACTAGCCTGACGTCAGGCTACAGCACTAATCCTCAGGTGACTTCACGCAGCAGTCTGGCTAGTTGTGATGACGTCAAGCACCAAAACACAAAAAATGGCAGCTTGCGCGTCGCCTTCTCGATCATCTGCTCGCGCCGTGCGGTCGTGCGGTCACTGTCATCCAGTGTACTTGTGAAGCGAGTAAGCGGAGTCTGGAATAGAGTGCGTGCACGCGAATACAAAATATACGCTTATCAGAGGGCAAAGGAATCGTCTGACTTCGAATTTGTCGTCATGGCACCGATATTTTGCCCTGTGAAGTCTCGTGCCAGTGAAACGGGGGAGAATAGGTGCAAGTTCCACCGATTCCCGTCCGATCCGGCGCTGAGACACGCGTGGGTCGACTTCGTGCGCCGCGGCCGAGGCGGAGACTGGACGCCAACCAAGCGGAGTTTACTCTGTTCGCTCCACTTCACTCCGGACGCGTACACGCGCAGCATGCAGTTGCTGACCGGCTTCGGATTGTCGACGAAAAATCTGCGCCGAAGAATCTACGAATCGACGAAGAATCCCAACGTTGTGCCCCACTGCCGCAACCGCGCATCACGTTGCCTTTCAAGGATATAGAAAAAGAGTCTGCAGCGGCAGCAACTTAAAGCGTGCAGGCGATCCCGAGTTGCGTGCTCCAGTGGAGGTTACTCGTGTTATCGAAATCTTCACACTTGTTATCGGAATCAGTGTTGCTTTCGTGCATAGCTACGCCGTGCACTTCAGTTGTTGAGTTTAGAAATGGTGAACATGCAATTCTGATAATGTACGAGTTCATCATTGTGCAGCTAAGCATATGTCAGGCTAATGCCGTCTTTCAGGTTCCTCTTCACATCTTACCTAGTCCATGAAGTTAAGACGACTACCTTTCAGAAATTTGGAGAATGCATTTATTACCATGTGTGCAAACTTAGTAGCTTTTTCTGTTTTGTTATTGTCACGTTACCAACCGTGGCCTTTGCCTCATTACTTTCACACGTGTTATCGAAATCAGTGTTGTTTTCATGCATAGCTACACCGTGTACTTCAGTTGTTGGGTTGAGACATGGTGAGCATGCAATTCTGGTAATGTACGAGTTCATCATTGTGTAGCTAAGCATATGTCAGGCTAATGCCGTCTTTCAGGTTCCTGTTTACTTCTTACCTAGTCCATGAGGTCAAGACTCAGAAATTTGGAGAACGTATTTACTGCCATGTGTGCAGACTTAGCAGCTATTTCTGTTATGCTATTGTCACGTTACCAACTGTGGCCTTTGCCCATAGGTCGGCAAACTCACTCATGAGTCGACTCACTCGAACTCACTCAAACTCAGACCGTGCCATGAGTCTGAGTCTGGGTGAGTTATGTTTTGGTGAGTTTGAGTCCGAGTGAGTCGGGTTGAAGCAAATTTTTGTGTGTGAGTCCGAAGCACAGGACATATTTCTTGAGTCTGAGTGAGTTCCACTTTTGTTTTTTGCCAACCTATGATCCTACCTACTCATCTCCAGCATTACTATCAGCCTTACCTGGATTCACGCTTATACTCACGTCTACTCACACGTATTTCAAAGCAGTGTCGTTCACACACCATTTCAATATTTATTGATCAGAGGAAAGAATTACGTAGGGAGGTGCCTGGACCTCCCATCCCTACCCCCCCCCCCGCCAACTGTTCCAGGGAAGTTTTTGATAAATATATCTTACGTTGTCATATATTTCAAGAAAAATCACCTTACTTGTTTGCGAGCACTCATAACTCGTATTCGAAGGTTCTATATCAAAAGGCACCAAGAAAAGCACCGATTACGTGAGATATTGGCGTTAAAGAGCATTGACACCATGGTCAAAAAAGCGAATTCTAGGCTATTGGACTGATGAGTCAACTCACTCGGGCTCACTCAGACTCAGATCGAGGCGTGAGTCTGAGTGAGTCCAGGTCAGTAATGTTTTGGTGAGTTTGAGTTTGAGTCCAGTTGAAAAAAAAGCTTTCGTGAGTGTGAGTCCGGCTCAGGAAAATTTTGGTGAGTCTGAATTCGAGTGAGCCCTAAGAGCAAAATATATTTCATAGGCGAGTCCGAGTGAGCTCCACGAATTTTGTTGACCTATGCCTTTGCCTCATTACTTTCACACGTGTTATCGAAATCAGTGTTGTTTTCGTGGATAGCTACACCGTGTACTTCAGTTGTTGGACATAATTTTGCTGTGGGCAGCGTGACCCGGACTGAGGACAAAAGAAATGTACACGCACAGGCGCTGACTAACAACTGGTTTTATTTCTTCACACACGCGGTAAATAAATAAAAAATTAATCACGTGGAGTGTTCATGTCGTGACAGGGTGTCACCTGATTACATCGTTCAAGAATTGCACTTTTTTATCATGCAGAGCAACCGACGTCTGGTTGACGCACGAGCTCTGGTTAACATGCGTGTGGTATGCTTCCACAATCTCGCGAAAGACTTGGTTAATACTTCTGTACACTATCTGTGTTTCATGAAACATAGGCTCACAATGGCACGTTTTACAATGCGCAGCCAGGTTCGTGCTAGCGGTATTCTTGACAGCGGCGTTGTGCTCCCTAAGACACACGTTAATGCACCGCCCCATCTGCCCAAAGTATTTCTTACCACATAACAGTGTAATGGCATACACTACTCCCATTGAACAAGGCACGAACTGCTTTTTTGTGCTTTATAGTACATGTATCTTTACACACGGGTTTCGGTTTTTTGACGAGAACTCGCCCAACTCGCCGTTCTGATTCAGTTGTTGGGTTGAGACATGGTGAACATGCAAATCTGGTAATGTACGAGCTCATCAGGGAGGACATTGTGCAGCTAAGCATGTCACACTAATGCCGTCTTTCAGGTTCCTGTTTACTTCTTACCTAGTCCATGAGGTCAAGACTCAGAAATTTGGAGAACGTAATTACTGCCATGTGTGCAGACTTGACACCTCTTTCTGTTTTGTTATTGTCACGTTACCAACTGTGGCCATTGCCTCATTGCTTTCACACGTTATCGAAATCAGTGTTGTTTTCGTGCATAGGTACACCGTGTACTTCAGTTGTTGGGTTGAGATATGTTGATAATGCAATTCTGGTAATGTACGAGTTCATCATTGTGTAGCTAAGCATATGTCAGGCTAATGCCGTCTTTCAGGTTCCTGTTCACATCTTACCTAGTCCATGAGATCAAGACAACAACCTTTCAGAAATTTGGAGGACGTATTTACTGCCATGTGTGCAAACTAAGTAGCCTTTTCTGTTTTGTTATTGTCACGTTACCAACCGTGGCCTTTGCCTCACTACTTTCACATGTGTTATCGAAATCAGTGTTGTCTTTGTGCATAGCTATGCCATGTGCTTCAGTTGTTGAGACATGGTGAACATGCAATTCTGGTAATGTACGAGCTCATCAGGGAGGACATTGTGCAGCTAAGCGTGTCAGACTAATGCCGTCTTTCAGGTACCCGTTTACTTCTTTACCTAGTCCATGAGCTCAAGACGACTACCTTTCAGAAATTTGGAGGATGTATTTACTGCCATGTGTGCAGACTAAGCAGCTCTTTCTGTGTTGTTATTGTCACGTAACCAACCGTGGTCTTTGACTCATTATTTTAACATGTGTTATCGAAATCAGTGTTGTTTCCGTGCATAGCTACACCGTGTACTTCAGTTGTTGGGTTGAGACATGGTGAACATGCAATTCTGGTAATGTATGAGTTCATCAATGTGTAGCTAAGCATATGTCAGGCTAACGCCGTCTTTTAGGTTCCTGTTCACTTCTTACCTAATCCATGAGGTCAAGACTCAGAAATCTGGAGAACGTATTTACTGCCATGTGTGCAGACTTAGCAGCTCTTTCTGTTTTGTTATTCTTACTTTAGCAACTACAGCCTCTTTCTTGAATTTCATGTGTGTTAGCCTAAGTGTTGACTTCCTTCTGTAGTGCTGGTCATATAGCATCTGTTTTGCATACGACCAGAAGAAAGGTCAGTGACACAGGCTGTTATGCCTAAAGAAATAAATCAAGTTGAACATGTTTTCTTTTATTGAACTGCATCTCCATGATGTTCGTATACTTAAAGCCGCAGTAGTCTTGTGGAGGGAAATTTTGACGCAGCTGGGCAGGACCACTTGCTTTCGTTTGCCAAGGCGATGCCAGACCCATCTTACAAAAGGATGATGTTGCCTGAAATATGAATGCAATACGATATAAAAATGCAGTGGCAAGAGTAAAGGTGGACATATCCTGCAGCTGAATCAAATGCGTGCACAGAGTCATATTCCAGAACCATCTACTGACAAGGGGCCCTTTCGAGCAGACAAAATTACGAAATAAAACGTCATTGTTATGTAGCATGCAGATTCCTTTTTAGCAAGTACAGATATGCAGAAACACTTCATTTTATTTATCGTTTACTTAATCAACCTAGGGCCAAAGGCACTAGCGAAAACTATGACTTATAGAGGGGAAAAAAAAACAATGAAGTACATAAGTCAATCACAAAGAAAGTGAAAGGCGAGATCAAGTAATCTGATTTGTGAAGAACTATCTAACAATGTAAGCAGCAGCTATTCTAAGCTTGCAGATTTTATTTCACATATTGTGATTTCGAGATCGTGCATAATTTGCGCTGCCTGACGACCGCAGGTGTCCAACGCCACTTATACATGTATTTTTTCATGTCCCTTTATTTAGTTGGACACGCGATATGGAATATGGACATAGCAATATTAGCAAGTAAAATGCGCCTATGCACGTTTTGAGTGAGTGGATGACGCGTCGTACTTGCGACCACCACACTTTAGCAGGAAGTATACCGAAGGCATGCACTTTGCATGCCACAGGCAGCTTGCGATTCGGCGTACTTCAGCTTCAACAGCAACAGCTAACTTAGATCAACCGCAGCAGTAATACCTATGGATTTCCGGTGCCTCAATGACGCCTGGTCGATCTTCCATCAAGGGTAGTACGTTATCTCGAGGGCGTGAATGTCTAAGCACCCACGCTGAAACGTCGGGTGCGCGGTGACACAGGCTGCCTCATCCGGCACTAGAGCGCGACTTTGTCGATTTCCCGACAGCACACCGACTACGTCCGTGTCCATCGGGTGGCAACTCCCACAGAGGCACCTACGCAGATTACGTTATCGATATAATGTTCAGGCGTTACGACCAGCAAGAGGTTGTCATACTGCGTGAGCAGTGCGGCTGCATAGGAAAGCGGCAGGACAATTAAAGCATACATGCGGTGTCGAATCTGCGCCTAGTACCAATAATTTCAAGCAAGTAATAGCATTAGGAAATCCACACGAACGCTATTGACTTCCGTAGAACATCCGGAAGATGCCCGCGCAAGATCAAGCAAAAAACAGCGAATTCTTACCGTTCGACATTCCCGATGCGCAAGCCGTCTGCATGGCGCTATCGCTCTCAGACGACTCGTCTTCTGACGTACTTGCAAGCGGGTCGAATGCGAAATGATTCGCGGGGTCGGCAAGCTCGGCATCTTCCTCTCTGCCGAAGTCGTTGCTGCCGTCGGAGTCTGTTGACAAATATTCGTCCATCGTTGAAGGCGCGACGGTTGCCACATGTGCGGCGCGCAGCAGACGAAGCAGACGATGGAGCTACGCGCGCACGAGGATACGTCACGAAAGCGTGCGCATTCACATACTACCGCCTGGTGGCGCTACTCGTCCCATTGCCGTGACGTCAGGGTCCAGAGTGACCCGAAACTAGCTTTTAAGAACATGCTGTAATTAATTTTTCAGGGCGCACTCACGCTTGCCGGTGCATTTTCTAGGCTCTTGGGTACCTGGTCTATCATTTGACGCTATAAAACGATAAGTGAAAAATTTCGTGTCAGTACTCCTTTAAGAAAGTTAAATTAATTAACTTTTTAATTAGCGGAGTTAAGTGGTTAAGTCCAATGGGAGAATTAAAGTCCTTCATGCGAAGAACCCATTTCAGCTTCGAGATTTCGAAAAAGCGGCCTCTAGGAATAATTGCAAAGTAATGAAGTTCTCCCAAATTCAGCGGCGAAACCGAAACCGAAACGCGGGAGAGTGCAACTGCCACATTCGTCTGAGACGTCCACAATGAGCGAACGTCATTATATCAACCATCAACCGACTTCTTGGTGTGAGTGTGTGGGCTGCGCTTGCAGTAGTAGCATGCATGACGCACATACGTTAAAGAACGGGGAAGAACTGCACCTATGTAACCGTTGTCTTGAACAGTGACGTCATTCTAGTCGTCTGCTTGTCGCGCTCATCGGTGCTTGGGTTTCGGTTTCGCCGTTGAATTTGCCTGAATTTCATTACGCCAGAATAATTAATAGAGGCCGCTTTTTCGAATTATGAAAGCTGAAATGCGTTCTTCGCATGAAGGACTTTAATTCTCCCATTAGACTTAACCACCTAACTCCGCTAATTAAAAAGTTAATTAATTTAACTTTCTTAATTACTGTCCCAAATCATGTCTTCAACCATGTAATAATGCCTGCCGCTACAGAAAAAGCATATGTGAAGACAGCGAGCAAATACCGCATTTTTCTGATTTTTTAAAAATAGTGGACACATTTCCTGAAACACCCTGTATAGTTGCCGGCATTTGTGTAGCCGGTCGACGAACAAAGGCCGGTTGGCGCTCGTTGCACACGGGAACCACGGGCGCCGCCATTAGCTGAGGGTGGCGATGCGGGCTTGTTGGTTGGTCATACTTGTACGAGATGAGCGCTCAAAGGGACACGGACAAGACGAAGAGATGTACACACACAGGCGCTACTAAGTAGCGCCTGTGTGTGTACACCTCTTCCTCTTGTCTGTGTCCTTTTGAGCGCTCATCTCGTACAAGGCCGCCATTGGCGCCTGCCACAGCTCAGATGCGATGCGCTCGCGTTCGATAGTCGATCAAATCGTCTGCCGCTGCATAAACTGAGCGAGTTCGTCAGGGATTTCTGTCGGCTCCAGCCCGGACGAGCTCCCACTTGTGTGAGGCTTGTTAGGCCTCCCAACTGTTCCCGCGACTTCTTCCGCGCACCCCACACCGTGGTCACGCGCACGCACTACAAGCACAGGTCAGATGTCCGCAGTTGCCACAACGCCCAGGGGGGCGCCACATACCCCTCTCACTACCGATGGATGTCCTCATAGTTTATTTGTTTATTTATTTCAGACATACTGCCAATCCCAACGGGGATTTTTGCAGGAAGGGCATAGACAAAATAAAGATATACAAGTGTGTAACAATTTGGAACAATTATAAACAAGTTATACGTAAAGTCATTTAACAAACACACATGGTGAGCATAAAGAATGCGTTCATACAGTTACAAGGAACGCGTCATGGGGAAAAAAAAACAAAAACAAAACAATAATTATAACAATAGTGTATACCTAAAAAAAACATGTAATGTGTAAATGTGTCGTTAAAGGATGAAAATAATGTCATTACACAAAGCAAAACGGCAATGTTAGTACTATACAAACAGTTCAATTTTGGGAAACACATAGGTATTTTTCAAGAAGTGACAGGAAGTTGTCTTCGTTTTTACAGGTAGTTATATGTGTAGGCAGACTATTCCATACCCTAATGGCTTGTGGGAAAAAAGAGAATTTAAAACAGTCAGTTTTGTACCGGTATTCCTGAAGAAATTGGGGGGTGCTTAGTTTTTGGGTAGAATAGGTATTTGTTTCTATCAATGCGAAGCATATTGTGAAAAAGTTGAAATAGCATTTTCTGGCGAGCAAGTTCGGCACGGTTACGGAGGGTCGGTATTCCTGCTTCTTGCATTAATTCGGAGGGGGAGTCAGATGTGAGGTATTAAATAAAGATAAACCTGACTGCTTTCCTCTGCACGTTTTCTAGTTTATTTATTAAGTTTTTTGTAGATGGGAACCAGACGACGTTTGCGTACTCAAGTACCGGTCTGACGAATGTGTTGTAGGCAAGTAGCTTCGTTGAATGCGGTGCTGAATGGAGGCGCCTTTTCAGAAAAAAAAAAGCCTCTTTATTGCAGATGACGTTACGTGGTTTATGTGTGCCTCCCATCTGAGGTCGTCAGATATGATGAGTCCTAGATACCTGTGTTCCTTAACTGGAGTTAGTTGAGTGTTTCCGATAGTGTAGCAAAATTCAGATGCAATGTTTTTTCTGGTTATTCTAAGTAAGGCTGATTTACCTAAATTTAATGACATCTGCCACTGTACACACCATTGAGATGCGGACTTTAGATCGTTTTTGAGGGCTAGGTGGTCATTGCGACAATTAATTTCTTTGTATACTATGCAGTCATCGGCAAAAAGCCTTATGTTAGTCTTGATAGATGCAGGTAGATCATTTATAAAAATGAGGAATAAAATGGGAACCAGGACACTGCCCTGAGGTACGCCTGACGTAACTTGGGTTATTTCAGATTTTTGGTGATTAATTTCGACAAACTGTGTTCTGTTTGATAGGTAAGCGCTAATCCAGTCGCTAACTGGCCCTTTACCTAATACTGCTTCGATTTTTATGGTTAGTTTTTTATGTGACACCCGATCAAATGCTTTGGAGAAGTCAAGTAGTATAAGATCTATCTGTTTTTGATTGTCAATGGCTTGTGATATTTCGTGTACTAATTCGGTTAATTGGGTTACTGTAGCAAGGCCTTTGCGGAAACCATGCTGGAGTGGTGATAGGATGTGTTTTTCTTCGACATACGTAGTAATGTGTTTAAGGATGATGTGTTCAAGCAACTTGCATGTTGTACTGGTTAATGAAATAGGACGGAAATTAGAAGCATCAGTTTTGTTACCTCCTTTATGAATTGCTATTACTTTAGCCATTTTCCATTCGCTTGGTAGAGAACACGTTGTTAATGATTTGCTAAATATTAGGAATAAATATTTTGCCATCCATTCCGCATACCGCCTTAAAAATTCGTTAGGTATGTCATCAGGTCCGGCTTTCTTTTTGCAGTCTAATTTTAAGAGTAAATTAAAGATTCCTGCCTCGTTTAAGGATATATCATCTATTCTATCAGAACTGTGGAAGTGAATATGGCGTGGGATCCTATCATCATTAGTGAAAATAGACTTAAAGTAATTGTTCATTAAGTTTGCTCTTTCTTTACTTTCTTCTTGTGACATAGTGTCGTGATTTTGGCTTTTAGGGCTAAGATAATTCCAAAATTTCTGTGGTGAATTTTTTGGAAAGTTAGATAGCGTATTAGAGAGGTAGAAGGATTTTGCGGTCTTTATTTTCGATTTCATAGAAGTGATTGCTGAAGTGAGGGACAGGCGAGTTTCGCCGTTTGGCCTCTTTTTTAACAGTTTTCCGAGTCGTTTTACTTTGCGTTTGGCGTGTATGATTTCCCGGTTTATCCAAGGGTTGTGCCTTTTTGTTCGCTTTATTTTGCTAGGGATGTAACTTTCAATACAAAAGAATATAATAGTTTTAAATATTTGCCATAGCAATTCTATGTTTAATCCAGGATTATTAGCAAGTTCTTCAAAAGGACCATATTCGCAGGAAAGATAAGCGACTACGCTCGAATCATCGGCATTCTTAACCCTTTGAGACGCTATGTACACAATTGTGTACATGATTTGTTTTTGCTCCTTGTATCAACTAGGGGCTAAGAGAGAGCGAGATATATTGATCTTCGGATAGATTGAACCTGCTGCATAATAATTTGTCTTCATTTAACTTCATTTCGCAGCGTACTGTTGCGTATGATCACATTTTCTGAAGGCCCTACCCCGTTCGACGAGTCTTTCGATGAGCCGCGTCCTGCGAGCCATGTTAAAAGTAGACTTTTTCTATGCTCTAAATGGACATAACGAAAAATGAATTTGTACTATATTTTCTAGCCCGAGATTTCATAATATTTATGCCAGAATAGAGCATGGATGACTTCAGGATAAACAGATATTTAATTACAACCTAATTAGAATAAGTTACTATAACACACATAAATGAACATATTATGACATTATTTGTGTTGCAATAGTATACTGAGTGCCTTGAAATAACGTTATATTAGTTTGACCAATTTACATACAGTTCTTCATAGGTGGCGTCTGAAAGGGTTAAAATCAAGATAAGTGACAATCGACTTAGAAGGCATTACGAGGCCATGAACAGGGATCGAACAGGCCACTAAGTGGTGGTCTGATATACCGTCTAGAAGTTGAACATCGACTTTATCTGAAGGAAAACGATCGGTCAAGAAAACTAGGTCTAGTATGTTTGCAGAATTTCCTTGTACACGAGTAGGTTGTTTCACAATTTGATAGATATTTAGGCTTAACATAATGTCAAAAATTGTATCAGAGGAGGCGGAGTGGTGTTGCAACGTGTCCCAGTTGATATCTGGGAGATTAAAATCGCCTAGTTGTATTAGTCTGTTTCCAATGGCGTAGCGACAAAGGTAAGGTGTGCAAGGATGTTAAAACTTCGCTGTTTGATGAAGGACTTCGATACACGCAGCCGACAACGACATGGCAGGAGACAAAGTGCATTTTGCAAAAGATAGCTTCAACCCCTTCGACGTCCGGAAGGGGCGTGAAAGGAATATTTTTGTTTATTAAGATAGCAACGCCTCCTCCTCGTGTTTTTCTATCTTTGCGCAGGATTGCGTAGTTGGGCGGTGTTATCTCAAAATCCTTAACATCACCCGTTAGCCATGTTTCTGTTAAGGCGACAAAGTCTGGTTCAAAACTGAGTAAAAGGGATTCCAGCCAGTTTAGCTTTTGCTGGATGCTGCGGGCATTTATGTTAGCAAATTTTATTTCACGCGCGGGGGGTTTGTTGCGTGGACGCAAGGTCCGCATTTCTGATTCGGCGTTTTTTTTGATGGGAACTGCGGAAAGCCGGTCGAATGCAATTTGATTCCTCATCCCAGCTAAATAGATCATTGTTAATTTTTAGTTTGTCATATACCAGAGAAACCGTATCACCGGTTGCTCTTTTTACTTTAGCTGCTTTCCATAGGTTCCTTCTGATTTCGCGAACCCGAGGTGAAAAGTCTTCTCCAATTGCAAAGGATGATCCCTTTAGTTTGGAGCAATTTTGCAGTATTTTATTTTTGTCACGGAAGTCTAGGAGTTTCAGTATCACAGGCCGCATTTTGTTTGTGGCAGTTTTACCTAATCTGTGAATTCGTTCAATGGCTACCGGCTCAAGCTTAAGAACATTACTTATTATTTTTTCATTGATTTCAACATCAAGATCTTTTTCGTTCCCCTTGTCGTTCTCTGGAATTCCGTAGACGATTAGGTTAGACCGTCTAGAGCGGTTGTCTAACTCGTCTAACTTTCGTTCCATAGCTGTGACGGATTCTTGCAGTCTACCGAAAAGGTTCATACAAGAGGCGAGTTTTCCTTCAATGGCTGTCACTTGGTCTAGTTTATTTTCGATGGAAGCGAGTCGGGTATTTTTTATTTCTTTAATGTCGTCCGCGAGCTGTTGGATTTGTTTCGAAAGTCAGGTCCGGGGTTAGTTTCCACATCCCCACAACGCAATAACAACTTCGATAGGTAAGACGACACTTCACTGATCATTTCGCACAGTAGCCATGGGCACGGCAACAGGATCAAGCAAAGGTTATTTGAGCGGATGCATGTGTCGCAGCGTTTGCTTACCTGTACGATGAAGACAAACGAATTAGTGTGCTTCATGTCAGCCCAGTTGCCGTGCCCTATGGCTCGTGGAAGGTTGCGTCCGCTTTTTAAGCTCCACAGGAGAGTATCCTGCAGCGCCGCCAGCGATCCGCTGCAGTGGCCGGCTACTGCGCTGATTGTAGACGATGTAGGTGTAAAGATCCAATTTTCTTTGATGTCGGTTCGCATCTGCGCAGTCGATGACCCAGTCGCTAGGTTGGTCGTCGGTTGAATGGCATAGATTGAGGCTTGCTGGCCTGGATCATCGTAGTCTACTGGTATCAGCAGCAGGGTGACGACGATCTGTACGATGAAGACAAACGGATTAGTGTGCCTCATGTCAGCCCAGTTGCCGTGCCCTATCAGTTTAAAGAGAGTTTAAATATGTTGCAACTCAGACTCATCAAAAAGAGTAAAGGAACTCATTTTCTTTCTTTTTTTCCCCCCCATAGAGTGTACCGTCTTGTTGGTGCCGTATATACACGTCTGCTATAGATGCACGTCCTGAAACGCACGCGTTTTTGTGCTTTAGTAATTATTTAAAAAAAATTTTTTACATATCCATGCAAAACGGTACTTTGAACAGTGTTTCAGTTTATGACTGAATCATTGCGACTCGTGAAGCGGTGGTGATGCCACACGTTTCTTTCGAGTGTCGATCGTTGGGGGAAAAAAAAGGAAAGGAATAAACGCTGTCAATCCGAAGTCCTCCCTTGCAGGAGCGTAGCCAGAAATTTTTTCCAGGGGGGGGGGGGGGTTCAACCATACTTTATGTATGTTCGTGCGTGCGTTTGTATCTGTGCGTGTATATATACGGAAGCAAAATTGAAAAATTTCGGGCGAAGGGTTTGAACCCCCCCCCCCCCCCCCCCCTGGCTACGCCACTGCTCTCTTGTCGCCCTTCCCAAGGCATCGCCACTTATCCTGCACGTTTCCATACGTTTCTCATTGGCATCTATAGCTTACTCATAATAAAATACAGATTGTCATAAGAAGTGTTGTAATCCTCCCTTGCTTTAGTCTATGTTGTCGTCAAAACGCGTTCGCTTTCGTCGTAAATGCGTAGCGGTGATGCCTGCCCTCGCGCAGACTTCGTAGAATATTCTGCGACGCATCCAGCGAGGCGTGACGGTGTACACCAATATGCGTGCTTATAGGCACGCCCGGACGCTTGACGTGGCCGAAAATATCGTTGCCGAGAAATTACGAATACCATCGCATGCCGACGTCGCGCGCTTTCACATTCCTTCAATCCGACGTAGCGAAGCCGCCCTTTTTTTTTTTTTTTTTGGTTCTGTGCTCTCGGTGTTATTTGTTGTTGTTGTTGTTGTTATCCTCTGGACATGGCTCATACCCATTGGAGGGGATTGGCCAATTAGTGGGTGAACTTATCCAAAAATATCTGAAGTTTATTATACGCAGACGCTATAGGTAGTAGAATGCTTTGATATAATTATTGCTAATAAAAAGTTCGAATCGAGAATTTAGCTGTATACTCTTTTTGGTTTCACTGACGAATTCCTCAATCGCGTAGAAGACATCCCTATGGCTGTATCCCAGAGCAGTGGCCCCATTAAAGCGAATCGTTCTATGTAGGCTGCTTCTAGCTTTCTTTCTTTTTTTTTCTTCTATACAAGAGCTAAATCCAGAAACCGAAACTGGGCTAAGTTTCAGGGGAACGTAAAACACGCCCAAGTGTCAATATCGTTCATTCGCAGCCGTTTACACTACTTTTGCGTATAGGCAATGTAAGCCCAAGTGAAATGTACAAGTTTCACTCATGAATACCGACGATAGTGGGCTATATGCACATTGTCAACAATGGTTCCCTGGGCGCCGCGACAAAGTGCTTGGACCGTGGCCACATCCTTATAAACAAATGCGCGCAGTGAGCGCTCTTCGTGATTTTTTTAATGGACACAAATTTAGTGAACTGTCTATAGCATATCACAGTGAATATTCAAGTGCGTAATCATAGTGCATAAGTGCATAACTCATAGTCAAGTGCCGGGGGCGTAGCCAGAAATTTTTTTCGGGGGAGGGGGGGGGGCGGGGGGCACCGTCCTTGATTTCAGGTGGGGCACCTCCTTGAAATGGTCATTTTTCGCTCTGTATGCCATGGCGAAAAAAAATTTCGGGGGGGGGGGGGGGAGGGGGCACGTGCCCGGTGTGCCACCCCCGGCTACGCCACTGTCAAGTGCATAAAATTATCTGTACGGATTCTATCCGCGATGTTAATGATGCTGCATGAACTGGACTATCCCCATAGACTGTCATGCGTTATACGCCCTATATTGTATATATGTACATATTGCTTCTGATTATTTTTCTTCTTTTATTGTTTTTATTTTCTTATCTTTGTATGTATCTTCTAAATTACTACCATGATGTTGAAATAACCGGCTCTTACGTAGCCTACCTTCCCATATTTTTCATATATAAATAATAAAAAAAAAACTATGCCTCGCTGGGTTGTTACTATGCGGGACCCCCCCCAAAAATGCATTGCCGAGGCTGTGACGTCAGGTTTTGTACTCCCGTGCAACAATGCAGAAAGGAGGTAACCCTTCACTCCTTTGAAAAGGTCTATAGATTTTTAGCCGTAATATAGATTTGAGGTATTTTGGTGATAGAAGCACGCTTGCAGTGGGCGTAGACAGGCTGATGATGATGATGATGATGATGATGATGATGATGATGATAGATTTTAGTCGGAGCAGCGCAGACCATATTGTCAGTATGAAACAACTGCGTTTTTCTCTGTTTCACTTAAAGTTGACTTGTCTCTTTCGGGAAATATATAGCGCTTCGTTTTGAGTGAGCGTTTGAATTCCGCCATCTTGAAGCTGTCGATGCGACTCGCCTTTTATCTGTAACAACCATTTGCGCAGTGAAGTCGATTCGCAGGCCGAAAAAAAATGATTGTAAAAATGCTTTGAGTGTTCTGCATCAATTTTGTTATCGCAAAACTCAAAGCATGCACTCCAATAAAAAGAAAAAGGAAGGTTACTTTTTACTCGTTTTGGTAAGTCCTGACTTGCCAATTGTATTACTTTCTTTAAATATACACGTTAACTCTTTGTTGAAAAGATGACCGTGATGATGATGATGACGATGATGAGAACGACTGCAACAGAGCTCTTCAGTTAGCGGGAGCAGGTTGCGGTTGCTGCTGATGATGGTGCCAGTTAGGTACCGATGATGCGTTGCTGCTGATGATGGTGGCCAGTTAGGTACCGATGATGATGATCATGATAATCATAACGACAACGACTGCAACCGAACTCTTGAGCATGAGAAGACATGCTGGTGACGATGGTGGTAGTTAAATGGCGGTGACGGTGATGACGACAGCGACGACAACAGCAGGATTTTTATTTATAGATTGACGTCACAGTTCTTATTGGAATGAACGCAAATGCGGATCACCAAGTCAGCGCGGACGCACGGACGCTTTTAAGTAAGCCAAAACCGTGAGGTCGTCGTGGATAACCGCTAGAACGGCTACGGTGGTCGGAGGAGGGTCGCATGCGGACACATGGGCTACGTGTTGGGAAAAGCCACGTTATGCATGAGCAGCCTCCTTCGGGCACTCACATTTAGCTCGTATTGTGGCTAATGGTCCACCAGCTGAAGACCAACAAGGTATGCTCGAAAGATTACGGCCGGCACTTGTGAAATAGTTACGTCCGTCAGCGTGCAAAGAATTCTACGACGGTTCATCCGAATCATATAAGTAGAAATTGCTCTATTTATTTCCACAATAACATGCTGTTGACTTTGTGCCTGTCTTTCTTGATCGGGGGAGACTGAAGTTCCCGGCGTCGCTGCTCCGGGCCGCAAAGCGGATGTAAACCTTATCCTCGCGCACTTCGGCGACACACATAGATTTCTACCGTCGGTAAACGTACGTTATTCTTAGATAAGCGATGACTTTGTCGAGGAACTACGAAGAGATATGGCTGATAAGTTAGGTAAGCAATGAGTGTGTTGATAAATTCCGTGTACGGCAGATACGTCCGTGATGTGGACTCGAATCCCAGAGAAGAGACCGATAATGATTGCGCTGACGACCATGGGTCAGCACCGCTGCCTTCTGTCTCCACGGCGCTCACGAAGCTACGAAGGACCGCGACACGTCTAGTACCTCTAGACGAAGGGTGTGCCGACCTTGCCACAGCGACGGCCGACGGCGCGTTCCGCCACCTGTGGCAGCGTCGTTCCTTTGGTGGCGCCCGGTGCTCCTCGGGGCACAAAAAACGGAGGGGGTGCCCCCCCCCCCCCCTCCTTGGATCGATGGTCACCGAAATATCCTTGCCCCTTCCCTCCGCGCGCACATCCCGACGCTATAGCTTCCCGCGGCGGCAGCGCTTGCGCGCGCGCGGATCGAAGAGCTCCGACGGCGGGGCCCCCCATCGCCGCCGCATGCAGGTGAGCGCGCTCACACACACACCGCACACATTCGTTGCCGGGCGCCGCCGCGCCCAGGTGTGTGGTGGTACGGTGCGTGCACCCGGGCTGCTGGCGCTGCTGCTGCTGCTGGCAACCGGCGCACCAGCCAGTACCGCGCGTCACATACACACACAAACATCTATCGTCGTCCTTCGTGCTTGATCTGTGCGCCCGAACCGGAGCTTGTCCCCGGCAAGAGTCCGCGTGATCTCCCGACGCTGCCCGCCGCGGAGTGAGTGGTCGCTGGTGTCCCCGTGGTTTCGCTTCTGTTCGCCGGAGGAGGCGTTTCCGACGTCCTCGCGCGGAAGATGGCGGGTGCCCTTTCGTTCGTGGGCCGCTTCGGCGGCGGCGGCGGTGCGCCTACCTGTTGATTCGGTCGTCCCACCCGCAACAACAAAAAAACTCTTCGCGTCGCCTCCCGCCCGCCCACTCGGGAACCATGAGCGGCGGTGGAGGCGGCGGCGGGGGGTCGACGGGCGACCAAGAGCGGCGGCTCCTCGGCGGTCGAGCCGCGCGGCGCGGGCGGCCGACGCGCCAGCCTGCCGTATCGCAACGTGGTGGACTTGGCCAAAGCGCTGTGCAAGACGTGTCGCCAGAGGAGGGCCAGCTACGCGGCCGGTGTGGTCATCGCGCTGCCCGGCATCATCCAGGTAGGGAGGACTCTCTCTCTCTCTCGTGAAAGGACTCGCCACCTGTTGTCCTTTTCCTTCGGCTGTCCTTTAGGAATGGTTGCGCGCGCGCTTCGGATTACTCGCGGTACATCGCAACGTGCTGCGTTCCCTTTCGAGCCATTTGATGTATACGTGGATGTGTCCTGTGTACCTGTTCTCCTTTTCGTGCGGACTGCAGGCTAAAGTGCTGTAGCTAGATGGGTCAAGTCTGCATCTTTAAGCACATCGCTTGTTTGGTCATTTCTTCTTTTAGTGTCTTATTTTCTTCGCACTGTGCGTAATGAGGTTGGGTTAGTTGGCGTTCTTTATACTCGAAGAGCTGTGCGCGCGAAACGGAACGAGGGACGAGCGCTTCCGAGTTTATCGCATGCATGGAATCGGGGCTATAAATAGCAGAGAACTGGCAGATTTTGTGACGTAACGCGACCTGTGACTCCACAGTCGAGAAAGGGAAACGTAAAAGCCATTGAAATGAGGACTGGAACTAACATATCGCAGGCACTTCATTGTGTTCCTCTTCACATGCACTCCTTTTGTGTACGTCGACACCACTCCTCAAGTTGTTGTTGTTGTTGTTGTTGCTGTTGTTCCTCAGATACTTGGCGCAACCCACTTCGGGGGGATAGGCCCTGAATCGGACAGTGCCCTGCTTAAGAAATAAGTTCACTTGCTTAATGAAAGGGTTGAAAAATGAATACTTTAGCCATTACACACTAACAATATAACCTCGTAAAAAAAGTATCTAAATAAAAACGACTAAATGTACACACATATATATATACACAGCAGTGATTAAGGAAGGAAATGTTGGAAAAAGAAACTGACTTAAGTTGCACTTAACATTCAATTCTTTTAGTCTCTCGTAGGAAATTGGATACAGCGTCGAAAACGTTCCTGTGGCTAAAACCTATTACATCTGCTGCCGATGTGCACTTTCGTTTTCACTTTCGATCGCCTGTCTACGACCCGGAGTGCGCGTGTGTGGGCACGACGTGTTCCCACCACTTCGCCACGATGTCGTCTTTTTCGAGCGAAGCTCGTTGTGACTCACAGATTTCGGTGTCGGGCCGCGTCGTACGCGAGAAAAGCCGCCGCCGGCGAGCGTTTGCACATATGCGGCCCTCGAGGGTGTACAAGTCACACGCGTATTTTGTACGCGCCGTTTCCGAATAATTAATGCCTTCTCGATTTTATATTTTTTTTAAAATATTTTTTTCCCCTGGCCTTTACCTCCTCGCTATCTTTTATTCCCCACGCCCCATCCCTGTGCCGACCTGTTGAGGTGCCCTCGTAAGGAGAGACAGTTACGGGTCGGCACTTTTCTCTTCCTTTCCCTTTTTTAATAACCACTTAGAGAGATCGTGAGCTTGTCGGCGAGCAGCCGTCTCTGATGCGACAATCTCATCTCATCTTTTCATCGAAGTGACTTGTCATTTCACGATGCCATATCTGATTGTTGTTGCCTGGGAATATGAACGCACGGCCGTTGTTGTTGCCTGTAGCAGGTGAAGCGTTGCGCTGCTAAGCACGTGGACTCACGGGTCTAATTCCCGGCATGGAGGAAAGAAACAGTCAGGAGGGAGCATAGCATTACGCAATGCTTTAGATAGATAGATAGATAGATAGATAGATAGATAGATAGATAGATAGATAGATAGATAGATAGATAGATAGATAGATAGATAGATAGATAGATAGATAGATAGATAGATAGATAGATAGATAGATAGATAGATAGATAGATAGATAGATAGATAGATAGATAGATAGATAGACAGATAGATAGATAGATAGATAGATAGATAGATAGATAGATAACATGATTATGAGAGACGCCGCTGTGTAGTGATCCGTAAATCTTGACCATCGGGTGTTCTTTAACGTGCACTGACATCGCACAGCACTCGGATCTCTAGCATTTCGCCTCCATCAAAATTCGACCGCCGCAGCCGGGATCGAACCCGCGTCCTTGGGGTCATCAGGCGAGCACCATAACCGCTGCTTCACCGCGGCGGACAAAGAAAAAAGAAAGAAAGAAAGAAAGAAGGAAAGAAAGGAAGAAAGAAAGAAAGAGAAAGAAAGACACAGAAACAAAGAGAAAGAAAGGAAAAGAAAGACAAAGAAAGAAAGAAAGAAAGAAAGAAAGAAAGAAAGAAAGAAAGAAAGAAAGAAAGAAAGAAAGAAAGAAAGAAAGAAAGAAAGAAAGAAAGAAAGAAAGAAATTACCTCAGGTACGCCAACGCCGAGCTTAGCTTATCCCCATCTTCCCGATAGAGCAAGGTCTCCTGATTTTATTTATTTTTCTTAATTTCTTTTAACGTGGTTTCGCGGTCAGTCTACAGCGGGTCGGGGTCGACGTGTTCGGCCGAATTTGTCACGCCGCTTCCGGCCGAACGCCGTCACCGCGCGCTCTTCGCGGTTCATGCACGGAAAGCGTCTCACGTCAAGTGTCACAGCCTACGCCCGACGTCAACCCCTGTACGGGAACCGCTTTCGTAACGTACAGAGAAAAAAAAGGTTGCGACATCTCCTATACGGTATAATAACGGCACAACGCTACGCGTTATAAGTGTTTTGAAATAACGGCGCAGGAAACGACGATTCCGGTGAACGCACTGCGCACGGCGTTATTGTTTCGAGACATGCCGTCATATTGCACCGTACTTGCGCGGTTGTTATGTAATGTAAGTATATACAGGGGCGTGCGGAATAACACTGCGTGCAGCCTCAATGGGAAAGCTGTCGCGTTTAGCGGTTTCACTTGGACGCTGCTCGATGTGACAGGCGTCGGGCTTTTGCGGGTTTGCTGTTGTTGTTGCTATCCTGTCAGATCGGTGTGTCGTTACGGGCGCCGTTGCGACGCTGTGGCGTCGGAGTGAATGAACGGAGAGCCGTATAGGCGTTTTAATCTTGCTCTCTCAATTCTTTTTTTTTAGGGGCGAAGCTCCTAAGGGTGTGGGTCTGTCCCTCCTCTGTAGCTGTCGTAGTAGTAGTAGTAGTAGTAGTAGTAGGTAGGTAGGTAGATAGCCACGTATAGTGGAATGTACCCACTCCACGTGATAAAGATGACGATGACGCAGTATAGTGGAATGTACCCACTACACGTGATAACGATGAAGTATAAGCGCGTTCCAGTATAGTGGAATGTACCCACTACACGTGATAAAGATGACGATGACACCTGATGACCATGAAGAATATGCGCGTTCCAATATAGTGGAATGTACCTACTACACGTGATAACGATGATGATGACGCTGATGACCATGAAGTATAAGCGCGTTCCAGACCACACATTCTCTTTCTGCCATGGATGAAAACGATCGAGCTTCGCCCACTCATCATCATTCACTTCGTGGATATGGCGTGATTTTTTTTGTTCGGGGCAAAGCTCCTTAGGACGTAGCCTTGTCTTCCGTTGTTGTCACGGTATAGAACCGTTGCTATAGTCGAAACATATGTGAGACACAAACAAACAAACAAAAAAAAGGTTTCACAATAGACTTCAACGTAGACATAGGCTAATTATAAGGTATAAGATCGCTGTTCGCGGCGAAAATAACCTATCAACAAGAGCATTGATGAGTTGATCTCTACTGAAATGTGCCTAGATGTTGAGGCTTCTCAAGGAAACACAAAGACACACGTCGAAACCTATATGTCCCAACAAACTGTCCATATTAAAATGGTATCTTGCCACCGGTAAGATGGCGGATTCTCGGATTTAATTTCGAGGCGTATCCTCCACTGGAGCAATTTTCTAAATCCTCCTTGAATCGCATAAGACGACTGGAAGGCGAAATAAATTTACATTTCTATATACACTTTATGGCATTCAGTTTACGTTATATGGGGAACGCTCGGGTAACGTACGGTTACTCACCGATACGATACCCAGAGCTTCGCCCACTCATGATTCACTTCGTGGAAATACGTCGGTTTTTTTTTTTTTTTTTTGTTTTTTTTTTTCGCGTTCTCAAGTGTGAAATCTCCGATGCCGTATTATTCGCATTGTTTTAAGCGAAGCTTCTAAGAGTTATACCTGTGTCACACGGGCACTTTTGAAAGGCCCTCGAGTCGACGGCAGTCGAAACGCCGCAGCTCCATCGACTCGATAGAGTCGATGGAGCTGCGGCGTTTAGACGGCCGTCGACTAGAGTTGTCAGGCTGCCACACGGCAGTTTTCAACGGCCGTTGAGTGGTTCAGGCGTTCCTCACAAAAACTGTGTGGCGCTGCAAATCTTCATTTCCGTTTTCAGAGCTGGCGCGGTTTTTTTTTCTTTTTGGCGGCGGCGCGTTTGCCATTTCCCACAAAGCACACACAAAAACAGCAACTCCACCGAAAAAAAAAAATTGCGTTCCTAGAATTTAATGCCCCACACACACATGCAAAAGAAAAAAGCACTGCACAAATACGAATAATAAATAAAAAAAATCGAAGCAAAATGAACACGCGCAGAAGAAGAAAAAAGAAGCGAACAAGCAAATACCTACAAAGGAAAAAAAAAAAGCTGCGAGCAATATGGCGGCGGAGACAGACTGGCGATAAAGATAAGTAAAGATAACGAGCACGGCGAACCAGCACGTTGCTGTTGTCGAGAGTATGAGCAGCTCGTGCATTCAAAATGGCAAAAATACTTTATTAAATAATTTATTACGCCCACGCATGCTACTTTTAAAACATAATGGTGCAATTTTTCTTTTTTATAATCGTGGGTTTGGGCACGCTGTGAACGAGAGTGCACGTTTGGGCTGTTTCCGCTTCCGTCGCTCAATAGCCATCGAAGTTTCAACGGACGGGTTGGGTGCTCCGTTGACTCGATAGACTATTGACTCGACGGCCTTCGAAATCGCCCGTGTGGCAGCTCGTGCTTGACAGTTGAGTCAATAGACCGTCGGTTCAATGGCCTTCCAAACGCTCGTGTGACACCGGTATTAGATATTTAGGTGGCATAGTTCGCCGCCGGAATGCGGGTGTACAGAAATAGGCCCCCAAAGGATGCGCCCATCGCGTGCGTACTTGCATGCGCCGTTTCCCAATAGCAATAGTAGTAGTAGTACTTTATTTACAGTAAGCACAATACAGAGCTTACTGCAGGGGGCAAGGGAGCTAAAGGCAAACAGCCTGACAAAGGCCCCTGTCCCTCCGCAGTTCAAGGCAGTGCATAAGCTTCGACATGAGCACAGCCAAAAAAAAAAAACAGTACATTGGTTTCAGAGAAATGGACAACAAGCAGCTTGCAAGTGTACACATAAAATTCACAAAAAAAAAGAGTGTTTACATAACACTTTTGAAGAATTAGAGGTGCTCTCGCATAGATGCACAAATACACAACCAAACGAGATTGAAAAAAAATTTCAAAAGCTGAGGAACACAAAATGCTCCCCTGCTCGTGGGCAGGGGATCAACCGTTTCTGATATGGAAATCTGATCTGTTATCGACGTCTCTTGTCAGTTCACGTTAACACGTTTCATTGTTGCCTTTCACTGCTGCGTTGCATTGTTTTATGCGCGACCGCCGTCGTTGCCTGTCGCAACAGAAGTGTTGCGCTGCTAAGCACGTGGATCAGCGTACCATTCCCGGCATGGAAGAAGGGAACAGTTAGGAGGGAGCGTAGCACAGTTAGAAAGAAAGAAAGAAAGAAAGAAAGAAAGAAAGAAAGAAAGAAGGAAAGAAAGAAAGAAAGAAAGAAAGAAAGAAAGAAAGAAAGAAAGAAAGAAGGAAAGAAAGAAAGAAAGAAAGAAAGAAAGAAAGAAAGAAAGAAAGAAGGAAAGAAAGAAAGAAAGAAAGAAAGAAAGAAAGAAAGAAAGAAAGAAAGAAAGAAAGAAGGAAAGAAAGAAAGAAAGAAAGAAAGAAAGAAAGAAAGAAAGAAAGAAAGAAAGAAAGAAAGAAAGAAAGAAAGAAAAAGAAGGAAAGACGCCCCGCTCCGGTGCTCTAATATTATCTGGGATTTAACGTCCTATGACCAGGATATGATTTTGAGGGACGCCGTAGTGGAGGGCTCTGGAAATTTCGAACGCGATTCCTCACCCGACATAAAGCCTGCCTAGGGTCAGTTTGCAAAGGAGTTTCAAGCACCGGCGTAGCTCAGTGGTGGAATACTGGGCTGCCTCGCGGAGGGCCCAGCAGTGGCGTAGCCAGGGGGGGGGGGGGGCACTGCGGGCCCGTGCACCCCCCCCCCCCCCAAATTTTTTTGCCATAGCATGCAGAACACAAAATGGCACTCGACCACATCTGCCTACCCGGCCGCCACTTCAGATCAAGGATGGTGCACCCCCCCTCCGCCCCCCCCCCCTTGCCCGAAAAAATTTCCTGCCTACGCCCCTGGGGCCCATGTTGGAATCCCATTCTATCCTCGGTGTTTTTAATTATTTAGATTACTTTTTAAATTACGCGCGATAGTGGTTACAAACACAACGGCGGCGGCGGCGGCGGACAACTACGGCGCCAACAACGACCCTTGTTGTGATCTCACAACAGCTTTCGCTGTAAAACTTGCAAGCCGAAATAGAGAGAGTTCAGTATTCGTTTAATGGCTATAGCTTGTCTATCGCATGGTCCCCTCCGTTTACATGCATGTGATGCCCTAAAGAGACGGTACGTCTAGCGCGTTGCTTTCGTGCAAACCGAGTTGTTTTATTTTTGGTAGAGCGGCATTGAAATTTTCCGACTACGTCGTATACCGCATAGCGGGAGCCGCTCCTACGAAAAACGCAAGCTTCGTCCGGTGACTCGACGCTCCTCGCGCAATCCGACAGCGATGGATTTGAGAAGAACGCTGCGATGTGCTCTTGGGAGCAGTGAAAACTTCGACGAGCTT